>JAJOZX010001102.1:132500-162500 GCA_023014485.1 Bathynomus jamesi | reverse complement strand
TTTGATGATACGTTTCCACTACTCTTTCTTGCTTTGTGGGGCTTGTCGATGTCCGTGGTCTTCCGGAACGCTTCTTGTGGACATTCTGAACAGTTCCATCGGCTTCAAACTTATCTAATTCGAGTGATGGTAAGTCGCGTTGGTGGATCTGTTTGAAACTCCCTCCTAAACTGTCTTTGCACTTCAACTGCGTTTTCACACTTCCAGTAGCATTTTAGAATGAATTTCCTTTGTTCAAAGCTTAGTCTGACTGCCATTATTAATTCTAATGGGTTTAACTTGGAAAGAAAGAAACATCAATTGAGCTATCAGCTGTTAAAGTGTGTATACATTTTTTTGGGACGCCCTGTATATATGTATATTTTTGGTTTATTTCTTTATTTTATTCCTTTGTGACATATATATCATTTTGGCATCATCTATTAAATTGATTGTAAACTTTCCTTTTGAGCTTGAATTTGTTAGACTCCACTTACAATATTTGTTTTTTTATCTGTTGGTTTATTTCTTTATGTTTATTTCGGCTGTGACGAATATATCACTAAGGTATTATTTTGTAATTTTTTTCTAATTTATATTTATTTTTATTTCTTTATTCTTTTGTGACCTGTTTACCATTCAGACAATAACTATAAAAAATTGGCTGGAAACGCCATTTGAATTTATGTTGAATTTCGGGCAAAGTGCTAAAATTGTCATTTTTCCGTACAAATGTGTTTGCTCCTCCCACAACTTTTTCTACACTTACTATATATATATATATATATATATATATATATATATATATATATTTTTTTTCTAACCTATATTTGTCGTGAACATTCCTTTCACTCCAGTGTTCCTGAGGATGTCATTAGACGAAAGCGCTTGAGCACCACTTTGTGTTTCTTTTCCCTTCGTGGTTTTATTCATCATATAATATATATGTAATATATATGTGCATATATATATATATATATGTGTATATATGTGTAATATATATATGTGTATATATATGTAATATATATATAGATATATATATATATATATGAATAGAAACGACATAAGTATTAAGGAACGTTTCTGCACACGAGGAGGAGAGATAACGAAATAATGAAAAATGAGGCGAACCGCCTGGGAATCGAACCCAGGGCCTTCCAATTGCCGGTCGGACGCTCTACCATTATGCTACGGACCTCACTCAATCACAAATCGAAATTCTCCCAAATAGGGCAGAAACCAATGCCTCAGAGAGCACCCTCGCAAATCGTGAATATGCGCAAATAACTGCAATGACCGCGCAGTATATAAATGAATAGAAACGACATAAGTATTAAGGAACGTTTCTGCACACGAGGAGGAGAGATAACGAAATAATGAAAAATGAGGCGAACCGCCTGGGAATCGAACCCAGGGCCTTCAATTGCCGGTCGGACGCTCTACCATTATGCTACGGACCTCACTCAATCACAAATCGAAATTCTCCCAAATAGGGCAGAAACCAATGCCCTCAGAGAGCACCCTCGCAAATCGTGAATATGCGCAAATAACTGCAATGACCGCGCAGTATATAAATGAATAGAAACGACATAAGTATTAAGGTTCCTTAATACTTATGTCGTTTCTATTCATTTATATACTGCGCGGTCATTGCAGTTATTTGCGCATATTCACGATTTGCGAGGGTGCTCTCTGAGGGCATTGGTTTCTGCCCTATTTGGGAGAATTTCGATTTGTGATTGAGTGAGGTCCGTAGCATAATGGTAGAGCGTCCGACCGGCAATTGGAAGGCCCTGGGTTCGATTCCCAGGCGGTTCGCCTCATTTTTCATTATTTCGTTATCTCTCCTCCTCGTGTGCAGAAACGTTCCTTAATACTTATGTCGTTTCTATTCATTTATATACTGCGCGGTCATTGCAGTTATTTGCGCATATTCACGATTTGCGAGGGTGCTCTCTGAGGGCATTGGTTTCTGCCCTATTTGGGAGAATTTCGATTTGTGATTGAGTGAGGTCCGTAGCATAATGGTAGAGCGTCCGACCGGCAATTGGAAGGCCCTGGGTTCGATTCCCAGGCGGTTCGCCTCATTTTTCATTATTTCGTTATCTCTCCTCCTCGTGTGCAGAAACGTTCCTTAATACTTATGTCGTTTCTATTCATTTATATACTGCGCGGTCATTGCAGTTATTTGCATATATATATATATATATATATATATAAATATAATATACATATATATATAAATATGTATATATATATATATAAATATATATATAAATATGTATATATATAAATATATATATATATAATTATATATATACAGGGTGTCTCAATATACATGCAACCCATGTCACTGCTAATAATTCTGCCAATATTAATGTTTTCGTTCTATTTTTTCAGATTTGAAGAGAGGAGACGATAACAACTAATAAATTATCAATCAAAATGCCTTGGACAAAGGAGGAAAAAATATTTTGCGTCACTACTTACTTGGAGACGAAATCATTCAAAATTGTGCAAGCGAAATTTTGCAGGAAGTTCAACTTCAACAATTATCCCCAGAAAAGCCAAATTTATCGTTGGGCACACAAATTTCAAGCCACAGGATCAGTAAACAATCTCAACAAGAAAGCAGAAACACCCAGATCTGGCAGGAAGGTGACTGCAAGATCTCCTGACAATGTGAATGCGGTGAGAGATTCTGTCGGAAGGAGTCCGAAAAAGTCAATCCGAAGACGTTGCCAAGATCTGGGTCTTTCACGTGCGTCAGTGCAAAGAATCTTGATCAAGGATCTTCAGCTGTACCATACAGGATCCAGATCAAGCATAAACTCACACCAGCTGACATGGCAAAACGTGTTGTGATGTGCCGGTGGTTCGAGAACAAGATCGAAGAGGATCCTGACTTTCTTGATGATGTTTGGTTCAGCGACGAAGCACACTTCTTGCTCAGTGGGTATGTCAATAGCAAGAACAATGTGTTCTGGGGCACACAAGCCCAGACGAGGTGCTTCAGAGGCCCTTGCACTCTGTGAAATGCACGGCCTGGGTGGCCATCTCAAACATGGCATAATCGGACCGTTTTGGTTTGAAGACACAGACAAGGAGGCAGTCACTGTCACAAAGGAGCGTTACATTGTGGTGCTCAACAAGTTCTGGAGGGCACTTGGGACACGTCGTGGCGTGAATCGAGATGTGCAATGGTTCCAACAAGATGGGGCAACTCCACATACAGCCAACATCACGATGGAGTGGCTGGACCACCGATTCCCTGATCGGCTGATCAGCAAGCGCCGCGAACCCGAGTGGTCTCCGCATTCACCCGATCTGAACCCCCCAGATTTTTATCTCTGGGGGTTCTTGAAGGACCACGTGTATGAGAATCGTCCTAATCATTGCTGAACTGAAAGTGGCCATCACCCAGAAGATTCGTGCCATCAGCAAGGAAGAGTGTGTCAGGGTGATTGACAACTTCGCTCGTCGGCTTCAAGTGTGTCTGCAGCTCAACGGCGGTCATTTGGAACATGTGCTCTAATAAATGTATCCTTTGATCTAGAGACCTCAAATCTTCAGTTTTTAATTGTTATCTATCAGCTTCCAGGAAATGTAATCGTTTTGGAGTTTATTTTCTGAGTAATAAATTATTATCATGTCAATGGGTTCCATCTATTTTGAGACACCCGGTTATATATATATATATATATATATATATATATATATATATATATAAATATAATATATAATATATATATATATATATATATATATATATAAACATATATATATATATATATATATATATATATATATATACATATATATATATACACATAAATAATATATATATATATATATATATATAATATATATATAATATATATATATAATTATATACAGGGTGTCCCATAAGTCCGGCATCATAGGAAAAATAAAAAAAGGCAAAACAAAAGCTTTTATTTACAGAACGTGCTCAATATATCCACCATTGTTTTCAATACACAAATTCAGACGTGATACCCAGTCAGCAAGCACACGGTGAATGATGTCTGGATTAATTGTGTTACATGCCCCAATAATGCGCTGTCGCAAATGTTCAACATTCCTCATTTTTTCTGCGTATACCAGCGCTTTCAAGTTGACCCAGAGATAAAAATCTACTGGCGTGAGATCCGGGCTTCTAGTTGGCCATTCCACAGGCCCTCGACGTCCTATCCAATGACCAGGGAATTGTTGGTACAGGTATCCCCTTGGGTGCTGTAATGTGCAGGAGCGCCGTTTTGCTGGGACCATGTTGGGAAATTTCCTTCTTCGTTCAAGACACTGGGAAATGCTTCTTCCTTGAACATACGTAGGTAGGTGCCGCCAGTGACATGTTCATCGAAAAAGAGGGGGCCTATGATGCGATCCTTCCAAATGCCACACCATACCATCACCCGAGATGCATCTTGTTCCTTTGAAGAGGTATACCAGTGAGGGTTGTTTTGAGACCAGAAGCGGGTGTTCTGTCGATTTACCTCACCATTTCCATAAAAAACAGCCTCGTCACTGAACAGAATGGTGGACGGGAAATTGGCATCCCAAGCATAAGAAAAATATGAATTATGGTTTGTAGAAATAGAAAAATATGAATTTCTCCTATGATGCCGGACTTATGGGACACCCTGTATATATATATATATAATATAATATATATAAAATGTATATATAAATATATATGTGTGTATATATATAATAAAATGTGTAATATATATATATGTATATATATATATATATATATATATATTATATATATATATATATATATATAATATATATATATATATATATTATAAAATATATAACATTATATATATATATATAATATATATATAATATGTAACTATATATATATATATATATATGTTAACCCCCCCTTTATGGCCCTTTGTCGGTTCGGATTCGAAGGGGTTCTAGTTAGGGAGGCAAGCAACGGATATTTCTTCTGATACTTTTCTTCTATAATTTTCTAATTCTTTCTCTGATACTTTATAACTTTTCGACTTTACTAAGTTCCTCTGACGATAGCCCAACTCGAGGGGGAAAATAAAAAGTTTCTCTTACTGTAAATTTACTTCTTAAAAATATACAGGTACTGCTCTGAATTTACAGGGGTAGAGGTTCGACCTCCCTCCCCGCAGCGAGGCTGCTAACCAGGGAGTCTCTTAGCAGTGACCAAGGCAGAGTCTCGTAATGAAGTCCTTCATTTTACAAATACATGTATAAAAATATGCCTGAATGTTGGGGGATGGCAGTTGGAGGTTAAGTTTCCCCCCTTTTAAACACGATCAGGTGTTTGAAAGTTTCCAAATAAAATAAAAAATAAAAAATAAATAAATAAAAACTAATCTATTTTTTTTTTGCCATGTCTTCATTTCTGAAGGCGATATCATTTTTGTTTGGGTTTATTACAATTATGATTTCGATTATGGATTACTTCCCATTCGCTTATGATTGTCCTTACAATTCTATTAAAGTACATTCTTACATTATATATAAAGTCATTACATTCAATTATAGTTTCATTGAAGTACATTACGTCGTTACCATTCTTACAGTGTTTTTTATATATATATATGGTTAGATTATATGGTTAGATTATATGGTTAGATTATATGGTCAGATTATATGGTCAGATTATATGGTCAGATTATATATGGTTATTATATATATGGTTATTAGTACAACACAAGTACATGAGACATGACAAGATAATTTATATACAACATAATATGTTATATTACATTATATGTTATAGATTTGGATCAGAGCGAAAGATGTTTATCTTAGAAACGTTCGGTTCTGCTGATTCGCAAATTTGAGCATTTAACTACTGTAAGCCTAATGAATGCCTTGAAGGTTCAACGCACTTAAAAAAAATAATAATAATAAAAAATATATGTGGACGTATTTTACATGTACATAATCCAATGGGTTGTGTGTAATATAGAGACGCGTAAAATATGGACTGATAGGTTGATAGGTATCAGTAGACAATAGGTAGGAAACAACATAACTAATGATGTATAGAGAATGAAGTTTCTTTTTTCTTTTTATTATTATTCTTATTATTATTATTATTATTAAGGAATTTACCATACATTCAATACGGAAGATGTCCAAATACTAAACACGTGATTCAGTGTTCAAGGTATGGAAAACGTGAAGAGAATTAAGTTACTTTATGACGTCATAGTTATTAAATTTTGTACGTATAATACAAATCATTATTAGGAAGATTTACAAGAACGAATTAGAGGCAAAGAGTTATATGCAATGTGTATGCATAATCTAGGGACGAGGGTGAGATGCAAGACAATCACAATTAATTAATTAACTTCTATAACAAAAAAAATGGATACGACTAAACCATAGGTATGGTAGATCGTAGGGTTTTGACACGATCAAGAATAGGAAGCCACAAGTAAAATTACTATCCAAACTCGCGTTAAGCAATTTTGGTTCTTATGTAAAAATGAATATTGATTATTCATTTCATTTTTACATTGCTCTCCCCTTTAAAAAAAAAACGATATTTATACAATAATCTAATAGGGTACCATTAATACAATACAAATGAGAAAATAACATCCTAACTACTTCAAGTTAGATGACGAATTTTTTTCTTTACCTTACAAATTTTTATACAGAGCAAGTGAATTATATAATATAAAAAATTCAAAGATTAATACTTCAATTTTAGACAAACAATTACGCTAGACAAAGAATGATATTGTTAATTTTTTTTTTTTTTTTTTTTTACAAAATTTTTATTTTTCTGTGGGAAAAAATTATGTACATAATGAATAGTAGGTAAAAGGAAAAAAATATAAATTATTTTCCAAAGTTACCCTGATCGTGCAGTCTATAACTAATTTTATTGACTATTGTAGGTAAAAAATCGAATTACGTAATGGATGATGTATAGACCTGTGGTCTAGTGTGTATTTGTGTGTATTAGATACAAAGTGTGTATCATAACTTTGAGGGACAGACTAGCGGAGAGGATTCTTAAATTAACTGAATAAATGCCTGAGCAAAAATTTATATATAGTAAGCAAAAAGGCTTAGGACTATATAAATAGCAGAGTTAGCACCTACACGCTATGAAATAGTTTGTGATATCGAATGATTTTAGAATAAGGTTTGTATATATAGTATATATAGTGTGCATACATGCGTGTGTATGTGTAGAGATTTGGAAGGTTTTTGAATTAACAAAGTTTAAAAATAATGTATAATAATTTAAGATGGGTTTTAGGGTTATAAAATCTTTTGAGTCAATTATTGTTGTTATTATTATTATTATCATTATTATTATAAAATCCTTTAAGTTCAAGGTAGTATTTAGTATTTAATTAAATCAGTTCCACGTATTAAGGTAATACAAAGAAATGTACTTAGAGGACTTACAATTGAAAATAAATCTCACGGTTTAAAAATTGAATTTTTGAAGATGGAATTAAATTCGACTAGTAACATTCCTAGCTATATATGAACTATATAACATTAACCAGAAGTATCGGTACGATAATTGAATTAAGAAAGTTAAGAATACAAATTAAAAATATAAATCAATTTATGCATTTTAATGAGCTAAACATAATTTTATAATATTCTTAAAAATAAAAGTAAATCGAACCTTAGATGAGTTTCGGCCAAGAATAAAAAGTGTTATTGAAATGGAAGGAAAGCATTTCGAACAATCTTTTCTTTTAATAATTTCAGGTAAATTTTACATTAAAAATTATTTTCATATACAAAAAAAATATTAAAAAGGTTTAATAATTTTTGCATGTTAAGTAGAAAAATTATACTCTTTCGTTAAATGTTGATAGACTGAATTATTTGATATTTTAGTCTGAAAACTTGTTTGCATATGATAAATACATGTTTTATTGTGTAGAAGTTTTATTAAAATTAAATGACAAAAAAGAATAAACACAACTGAAATTTAGGGTGTGCGGTCCTACGGGTAAATTTCCCGACCATACAGAGCAAGATAAATTAGGTACATGATCGATTAATTATTACACTATTTCTGTCATCATATAATCGCAATAATTATAAAACTCGTTACCAACATTTGTAAAAACGGTTTTGGTTGCCAACAATAAAATATGTCATTTTACCTATATATTTTTATACGCAACAATGGCATAAAAAAGAAAAGACAAATCGGTCCATTTCCCTCTTACAACAAAATAAAGAAAGGTTCTCTTTACAACACAAAAAAAGGTTGAATTAAATTCTTAAATTACATTTTCTTAAATTAAATTCTCTTAACTTACAAAGAAAAAGTTGAATTCAATTGACTGCATTGAAATGACTTGGGACTTAAAAACTAACTGCTTCAAAACTAACTGCTTCAAAACTAACTGCTTCAGAACTAACTGCTTCAGAACTAACTGCTTCAGAACTAACTGCTTCAGAACTAACTGCTTCAAAACTAACTGCTTCAAAACTAACTGCTTCAAAACTAACTGCTTCAAAACTAACTTCTTCAAAACTAACTTCTTCAAAACTAACTTCTTCAAAACTAACTTCTTCAAAACTAACTTCTTCAAAACTAACTTCTTCAAAACTAACTTCTTCAAAACTAACTTCTTCAAAACTAACTTCTTCAAAACTAACTTCTTCAAAACTGGCTTCTTCAAAACTGGCTTCTTCAAAACTGGGGCGGTTGTCCCTCTTGGATGCAACCTATTGACTTGACCTCTTATCAAGTATTTCTATAAATCTCTGGGGCGGTTGTCCCTTTTGGCGCAACCTTCTGACTTGACCTCTTATCAAGTATTTCTATAAATCTCTGGGGCGGTTGTCCCTTTTGATGCAACCTTCTGACTTGACCTCTTGTCAAGTATTTCTATAAATCTCTGGGGCGGTTGTCCATCTTGGCGCAACCTTCTGACTTGACCTCTTGTCAAGTATTTCTATAAATCTCTGGGGCGGTTGTCCATCTTGGCGCAACCTTCTGACTTGACCTCTTGTCAAGTATTTCTATAAATCTCTGGGCGGTTGTCCATCTTGGCGCAACCTTCTGACTTGACCTCTTGTCAAGTATTTCTATAAATCTCTGGGGCGATTGTCCCTTTTGGCGCAACCTTCTGACTTGACCTCTTATCAAGTATTTCTATAAATCTCTGGGGCGGTTGTCCCTTTTGGCGCAACCTTCTGACTTGACCTCTTGTCAAGTATTTCTATAAATCTCTGGGGTTTGGTTATCCCTTTTGGATGCAACCAACTGAAAACTGATTTGCAACTTATTTGCAACGAAAACTGACTTCAAAACTGACTTGCAACTTCTTTGCAACGAAAACTGACTTGCAACTTCTTTGCAACGAAAACTGACTTCAAAACTGACTTGCAACTTCTTTGCAACGAAAATTGACTTCAAAACTGACTTGCAACTTCTTTGCAACGAAAACTGACTTCAAAACTGACTTGCAACTTCTTTGCAACGAAAACTGACTTCAAAACTGACTTGCAACTTCTTTGCAACGAAAACTGACTTCAAAACTGACTTGCAACTTCTTTGCAACTAAAACTGACTTCAAAACTGACTTGCAACTTATTTGCAACTAAAACTGACTTCAAAACTGACTTGCAACTTCTTTGCAACTAAAACTGACTTCAAAACTGACTTGCAACTTATTTGCAACGAAAACTGACTTCAAAACTGACTTGCAACTTCTTTGCAACTAAAACTGACTTCAAAACTGACTTGCAACTTATTTGCAACGAAAACTGACTTCAAAACTGACTTGCAACTTATTTGCAACGAAAACTGACTTCAAAACTGACTTGCAACTTATTTGCAACGAAAACTGACTTCAAAACTTCTTTGCAACTTCTTTGCAACTAAAACTGACTTCAAATATCTCTCTAAATCTATAAACTCTCTATAAACACTCTCTCTCTTAATTTGCAACTCAATTCAATTCCGTAATTGAAAAAAGATTTGCAAACAAAAATATAAAATGTAAACGACATTTCACTCTAATGTACACGAAGGTACGATACTATTATGTTTGATACATAAAATAAAATTATTCTATACTGAATATAACAGTGAAATTAACTCTGCAATTAACTCTCTTTTGAAATTAACTCTCTTTTGAAATTAACTCTCTTTTGAAATTAACTCTCTCTTGAAATTAACTCTCTCTTGAAATTAACTCTCTCTTGAAATTAACTCTCTCTTGAAATTAACTCTCTCTTGAAATTAACTCTCTCTTGAAATTAACTCTCTCTTGAAATTAACTCTCTCTTGAAATTAACTCTCTCTTGAAATTAACTCTGTTACAATTAACTCTCTTTTGAAATTAACTCTGTTACAATTAACTCTCTGTTACAATTAACTCTGTTACAATTAACTCTCTGTTACACTAAGGAAAATGTATCAGTAGTGTCTGAAGTGTTCACTGTGTTTCTTGTAAATTCTGACTTAATACTCATTATTAACTGTTAATAATACTGACTTTTCAAGTGTTTATAAATTACTTAAGAAAACAAAATGTACTTAACAAAATTTTCTATGGGGAAATCCTTGAGACGTGTCCTGAAGACGTCTTGTTGGCTACTTCTTCTTGGATGAAAACTAGGCGTGAAGAACTTGGAGTCGTGACACACCGGTCAAGGGTGGATGTTACGAACTAGAAGTCGTGACACGCCGGTCAAATGGTTTTATCCTGATAAATCTTCTTTTATAAATCTTCTTTTATAAGTCTTCTTCTTTTATAAGTCTTCTTCTTTTATAAGTCTTCTTCTTTTATAAATCTTCTTCTTTTATAAATCTTCTTCTTTTATAAATCTTCTTTTTTTATAAATCTTCTTCTTTTATAAATCTTCTTCTTATCCTGGCAAGGTCGCCAGCTGTTAACCCCCCCTTTATGGCCCTTTGTCGGTTCGGATTCGAAGGGGGTTCTAGTTAGGGAGGCAAGCAACGGATATTTCTTCTGATACTTTTCTTCTATAATTTTCTAATTCTTTCTCTGATACTTTATAACTTTTCGACTTTACTAAGTTTCTCTGATGATAGCCCAACTCGAGGGGGAAAATAAAAAGTTTCTCTTACTGTAAATTTACTTCTTAAAAATATACAGGTACTGCTCTGAATTTACAGGGGTAGAGGTTCGACCTCCCTCCCCGCAGCGAGGCTGCTAACCAGGGGAGTCTCTTGGCAGTCACCAAGGCAGAGTCTCGTAATGAAGTGTCCTTCATTTTACAAATACATGTATAAAAATATGCCTGAATGTTGGGGGATGGCAGTTGGAGGTTAAGTTTCCCCCCTTTTAAACACGATCAGGTGTTTGAAAGTTTCCAAATAAAAATAAAAAAAATAAATAAAAATAAAAACTAATCTTATTTTTTTTTTGCCACGTCTTCATTTCTGAAGGCGATATCATTTTTGTTTGGGTTTATTACAATTATGATTTCGATTATGGATTACTTCCCATTCGCTTATGATTGTCCCTTACAATTCTATTAAAGTACATTCTTACATTATATATAAAGTCATTACATTCAATTATAGTTTCATTGAAGTACATTACGTCGTTACCATTCTTACAGTGTTTTTATATATATATATATGGTTAGATTATATGGTTAGATTATATGGTTAGATTATATGGTTAGATTATATGGTCAGATTATATGGTCAGATTAATATGGTTATTATATATATGGTTATTAGTACAACACAAGTACATGAGACATGACAAGATAATTTATATACAACATAATATGTTATATTACATTATATGTTATAGATTTGGATCAGAGCGAAAGATGTTTATCTTAGAAACGTTCGGTTCTGCTGATTCGCAAATTTGAGCATTTAACTACTGTAAGCCTAATGAATGCCTTGAAGGTTCAACGCACTTTAAAAAAAATAATAATAAAAAAAAATATATGTGGACGTATTTTACATGTACATAATCCAATGGGTTGTGTGCGTAATATAGAGACGCGTAAAATATGGACTGATAGGTTGATAGGTATCAGTAGACAATAGGTAGGAAACAACATAACTAATGATGTATAGAGAATGAAGTTTCTTTTTTTCTTTTTATTATTATTCTTATTATTATTATTATTATTAAGGAATTTACCATACATTCAATACGGAAGATGTCCAAATACTAAACACGTGATTCAGTGTTCAAGGTATGGAAAACGTGAAGAGAATTAAGTTACTTTATGACGTCATAGTTATTAAATTTTGTACGTATAATACAAATCATTATTAGGAAGATTTACAAGAACGAATTAGAGGCAAAGAGTTATATGCAATGTGTATGCATAATCTAGGGACGAGGGTGAGATGCAAGACAATCACAATTAATTAATTAACTTCTATAACAAATAAAAATGGATACGACTAAACCATAGGTATGGTAGATCGTAGGGTTTTGACACGATCAAGAATAGGAAGCCACAAGTAAAATTACTATCCAAACTCGCGTTAAGCGATTTTGGTTCTTATGTAAAAATGAATATTGATTATTCATTTCATTTTTACATATATATATAAAAAAAAAATATATATAATATATATATATCTGTTACATATTTTATATATATATATATATGTTATATATTTTATATATATATATATATATATTAGTGATGTAGGTCACATCCGCATCCGCGGAACATCCGCACGTTTTCTCGCATCCGCATCCGCACCCGCATCCGCACTTTGGACTGCGGATGTCGTGCGGATGTGGACCGATGAGATAAAATGTCATTAATAAGCGGAAATTATCAAATTCTACTATATTAATAGAACTAGTTCATTGTGCGCAAAAGTGATGCAAGTGACAAGACGAGAGGCTGTTCTTGTATGAAGTTACTCTCTTGCAACCTACTTAGATCCACATTACAAAGCTAAGTTATTTTCACCTAGTACATTAGAACGAGTTAAATCATCACTTGGCAAAGCAGTTGAAGAGCTTCAATCTCTTGAATCTGTCGCTTCGCCACCCACCAAAACAATAAACGTTTCAGTGACAGAACCAACACCTTCAACAAGCAAATCTATCACAGAATCTGTCTCTCAGTTTCTTGAGTCAAGCAGCAATGACGAGACCTACGCGATGTCAAAAGATGTAGTAAAAATGATCGAGAGCTATCACCAAGAAAAACGCCTGGCTGCATGTGACAATCCTATTAGTTTGGAAAAATACGCAGAATATCTATCCATACTTGAGTAAACTTGCAAGGAAACATTTAGCCTGTCCTCCAACAAACGTACCAAGCGAGAGATTATTTAGCAGTGCTGGATTAATATATGATGAAAAGAGAAACAGACTGGCGGCAGAAAAGGCAGAAAAATTAATGTTCCTTAAGCATAACCTTCCTATAATTAAGTTTGAACATTAAACGATGAACATCTTAGTTTATTTTATTTTAATTACTCATTATAAATATGCCTAATAAAACTAAACTTAATATAAATAGTTATCAAGCTAATTAAAGATCTCTTTCTATAAGGGTGGAGGTTGGGGAAAGAGGTCGGTGGGGGTGCATTTGAGTTGGGTTCACGTCCCGCATCCTGGTAACACAATTATGGTTTCTAATTGTGGCTGAAACTCAACAAAATATAACGAATTTATTTGCAGACGAATTCACTAATTGATTTCTATATTAGTTAGATGCTTGATATTATTTTATATGTTCAGAGAAAAGTACAGCAATATTGTACAATTAATCAATTATACTACATTATAGCTACATCTCTCTCTATATAATAACTTATTATATACGTTAAACACAACAAATCTCGAATATATCCTAAAAAATAACGAAAATGTAGACATCCGCATCCGCATCCGCGGATGTTGAAATCAAACATCCTCATCCCCATCCGCATCCGCGGATGTGAAAAAAATGACATCCGCTACATCACTAATATATATATATATATATATATATACATATATATATATATATATATATATACATTATATATTACACACATTTTATATATATACATACACAATACACATTATATATTTATATATATATATATATATACATATATATATACAATATATATACACATATATATATACAGGGTGTCCCATAAGTCCGGCATCATAGGAGAAATTCATATTTTTCTATTTCTACAAACCATAATTCATATTTTTCTTATGCTTGGGATGCCAATTTCCCGTCCACCATTCTGTTCAGTGAACCCAGGAACCCAGGATCTTCCGATTGCCGGTCAAATATGCTAACCACTACACCACAGGGCACAATAGTCAGAAGTCGTAATTCTCCTACATAGAGCAGAAACCAATGCCTTGAGAGGGCACCCTCGCAAATCGTGAATATGTACATTTAACTCCAATGACCACGCAGTATATTAATGTATAGAAACGACGTAAGTATAGAGGAGTGTTCTGCACACGAGGAAGATAAATAACGAACAAATGAAAAATGAGGTCCCCGCCCGGGAATCGAACCCAGGATCTTCCGATTGCCGGTCAGATATGCTAACCACTACACCACAGGGCACAATAGTCAGAAGTCGTAATTCTCCTACATAGAGCAGAAACCAAAGCCTTGAGAGGGCACCCTCGCAAATCGGGAATATGTACATTTAACTGCAATGACCACGCAGTATATTAATGTATAGAAACGACGTAAGTATAGAGGAGTGTTCTGCACACGAGGAAGAGAAGTAACGAACAAATGAAAAATGAGGTCCCCGCCCGGGAATCGAACCCAGGATCTTCCGATTGCCGGTCAGATATGCTAACCACTACACCACAGGGCACAATAGTCAGAAGTCTTCCTCGTGTGCAGAACACTCCTCTATACTTACGTCGTTTCTATACATTAATATACTGCGTGGTCATTGCAGTTAAATGTACCTATTCACGATTTGCGAGGGTGCCCTCTCAAGGCATTGGTTTCTGCTCTATGTAGGAGAATTACGACTTCTGACTATTGTGCCCTGTGGTAGTGGTTAGCATATCTGACCGGCAATCGGAAGATCCTGGGTTCGATTCCCGGGCGGGGACCTCATTTTTATTTGTTCGTTATTTCTCTTCCTCGTGTGCAGAACACTCCTCTATACTTACGTCGTTTCTATACATTAATATACTGCGTGGTCATTGCAGTTAAATGTATATATATATATATATATATATATATATATATATATATATATATATATATATATATACATATATATATATATACAATATAGTATATATATATATATTATATATATATATATATATATATATATATATATATATATATATATATATATATATATGTTAACCCCCCCTTTATGGCCCTGAGTCGGTTCGGATTCGACGGGGGGGTTCTGGTTAGGAGGCAAGCAACGGATGTTTCTTCTTTATACTTTTCTGTAATTCTTTTCTCTCGCTTTATGGGGTCGACACTCTGTTAATTCTTTTCTTTTAATGATTCTCTGATCCTTTCTCTTATACTAAAATTAGCTACTTTTCTTTTATAACTTGTCGACTTGACTGAGTTCCTGAAGAGAGCACGGCTCGAAGGAAAAAGATAAAAACTTCTTTTACTGTGGTTTACTTCTTAAAAATTACAGGTATTGCTCTGAATTTACAAGGGTAGAGGTTCGACCTCTTTCGACCATGGCTCAGGCGGGAATCTAAAAATATATTAAGGAGGCAAGGGGCCTACGCCCCCTCCTAATGAGGTGCTAATATGAAGTCTAATGGAGAAGTGCCTTAAATGAAGTGGCAATCTGAAGTGGTAATCTGAAGTACAATGATGAAGTGAAGTAATTTTACAAGTACAGTATAATATAGCCTAAATGTTTCTGGGAGACAATCGAAGGTTAAGTTTCCCCCCCTTTTTTTAAACACATCAGATGTTTTTTGAAAGATTTCAACTAAAAACAATAAAAAAATATAAATAAAACTAATCGTATATTTTTGCCGAGTTTTACATTTTTGGCGGCGATATCATTTCGTAATAGTGCACATGAGTACAAATTGAGTACACGACTGAGTACGTATTAATTTTGGTTCATTACAATTACGATTACAATTACCAATTAATTCACATTCACTTGTTGTTTAATTACACTTCCATTTTAAAGTACATTCTTACATGATAAATTGAATCATTACATTCAATTACAGTTTCATTGAAGTACATTACATTATATTAATTACAGTTAATTACAATTAAACAGTTACTATAACTTGTTTTGTTTTTACAGTGTTTCTTATTAATAGACAATTAAGATGTTAGAAACATAATACAATGTACATGGGCACATAACACACATAATATAACATAACGCATGATAATGTTATAAATTCGAATCAGAGGGAAAGGAGACTTTTTAACTTTGAGCGTTCGAATTCTGCTGTGATGAGCGGAATTTCGATCACTTAACCTCAGCATTTTTGAGTTCAACTCGGGAGGTCATATAATTAAAAATAAAAATGAAAAAAATAATACGAGAACGTTTTTTCGCGTTCTCGAACGAACTGCGAAAGTTTTGCATTTCATGATTGACACGAGTAAACATAGACTGATAAGTTGATAGGGCATAAATAGACAATAGGTAGATGAATGAATAAGTAATAAAATTAATAAAGGATAGCGGTCGAGAAAGAACATGAATGTAAAAATGAGTATGGTTGAATAATAATGTTTATACTCATAACATATAAATAATGACTTCTATAGAGTGTTTCGTCCTTAGCATGATGTTAAAGAATTTTCATACATTGGATACTAGATATATGATGAAGGGAAAATGTGACGTCATAGTTATTGAATTTTTACGTAAAGTACAAATCATTATTAGGAAGATTTACAAGAAGTGGGAAACGTAAAGAGAATAAAGTTATTTTATGACGTCATAGTGTATAAGTCATTATTAGAAGATGAATTAGAAAAATACAGGAATGAATAAAGACGTACAAATCGAAATTCTATCCAAAACTCGCTTATGTGATTTTTGGTTTCTTATGTAAAAATGGACAATGAATTCATATAATGATGGTGTAGGAATTGTTCATTGTTCACTTTTTACATTACTCTCCCCTTTTAAAAATGATATTTATACAATAATTTATAGGGTACCATTAATACAATACAAATGAGAAAATAACATCCTAACAGGGTACCATTAATACAATACAATGAGAAAATAACATCCTAACAGGGTACCATTAGTTACAATACAAATTTTATACAGAACGATTTCGCGTGGTCGAGTACAATGCAGAGTATCCAAATTTTTAAAATGACACTTGCTTACAAAATATTAAAAAATCAGAGATTAATACTTTAATTTAGATAAACAATTAAGCTAGACAAAGAATGATATTGTAAAATTTTTTAGCAAAATTTTTTTTTTTTTCTGTGGGGAAAATTACATTCATAATGAATAGGTAAAAGGGAAAAATATAAATCGTACAATCTATAAGCTAATTTTTATTGACTAGTGTAGGTAAAAATAGAATTACGTAATGGATGATGTATAGACCTGTGGTCTAGTGTGTATTTTTGTGTACTAGGTATAAAGTGTGTATTTTATAAGTTCGAGAGACAGATTAGCTGAGAGGATTGTTAAATTGACTGAATAAATGCATGAGCAAGATATATTAGGAAGCAAAAATGATTAAGATTAAAACGATGATGTTTGCATACGAGTTTTTAATGCAAAAGTGACTGAAGGGACGGAACGTAAATGAATTCGAATATGTGTCAAAAGTAATAAAATTCAATTAGGATTATAGATTTTACATAATTAATCAGTTACACGTATAAGGTAATTACAAAAAACGAACTTAGAGGACTTACAATTAATGAAAGTACATCTCACGGTTTTAAAATTGAATTTTGACACAATTAATTTCGACTACTAAAATTCATAGCCATATACTGTAGTAGTATGTCAATTTGACTATAATTTTCGTTTGATACCTTACAAATGGTACAATAACAATTTAAGGACAGTTACTCACGATTAATTGAACAAAAGAAAAATGAAAATACAAATTAAAAATATGAATCAATTATGCATTTCAACGAGCTAAATACAATTTTATAATATTCTAAAAAATAAAAGTAAATCGAACCATAGATGAATTTCGACCAAGAATAAAAAAGTTATTGAAATGGAAGGGAAGCATTTCGAACACTCTTTTCTTTTAATAATTTCAATTGAATTTTACATTAAAAATTATTTTTATATAATAAAAAAAATATATTAGAAAGGTTTAATAATTTTTGCCTGTTAAGTAGAAAAATTATACTCTTTCGTTGAATGTTGATAGAATTTGAATTATTTGATTTTTTTTTTTTTCTGAAAACTTGTTTGCATATAGACAAATACATCTGCTTTATTGGGTAGAAGTTTTATTAAAAATTAAATGACTGAAATTTAGGGTATGTACGGTCATACGGGTAAATTTCCCGATCGTACAGAGCAGGATAAATTAGGTACATGATCGATTAATTGTTACGCTATTTCTGTCATCATATAATCAAAATAATTATAAAACTCGTTAAAAACTTTTGTAAAAACGGTTTTGTTACAATTAATGAATTACATAACTATATATTTATATACATAACAATGCATGAAAAGGGAAAGACAAATCAGTGAATTTCCGTCTTACAAACAAAGAAAAAAGGTTAAACCAAAGACGCAAATCGGTCAATTCAGGTTGAATTTAATTCTCTTTTACAACAAAAAAAGGTTGAATTAAATTCTCTTGAACAACAAAAAAAGGTTGAATTCAATTGACTGCATTGAAAACTTGGGACTTGAAAACTAACTTCGACTTAAAAACTAACTTTGACTTGAACTCTCTAACTTCAAATAAAACTCTCTAACTTCGAATATAACTCTCTAACTTCGAATATAACTATCTGACTTCGAATAAAACTCTCTAACTTCAAATAAAACTCTCTAACTTCAAATAAAACTCTCTGACTTCGAATAAAACTCTGACTTCGAATAAAACTCTGACTTGAACTCTATCAAGTATTCTGAAACTGAAAATGAAACTGACTTGAACTCTTATCAAGTAGTATCTTGAAACTGAAAATGAAACTGACTTGAACTCTTATCAAGTAGTATCTTGAAACTGAAAATGAAACTACTGACTTGAACTCTTATCAAGTAGTATCTTGAAACTGACTTGAACTCTTATCAAGTAGTATCTTGAAACTGAAAATGAAAGTGACTTGAACTCTTATCAAGTAGTATCTTGAAACTAAAAATGAAACTGACTTGAACTCTTATCAAGTAGTATCTTGAAACTGAAAATGAAACTTAACTGTCTAACTTGAACGCTTGTCAAGTGAAGATTAACTGAAAAATGGAAAATGACTGCACTTGATCTTTATCAAGTGGAGACGATTAACCTCTGGGGTTTGGTTGACCCTCTTGGTGCAACCTTCTGACTTCAAAAACTGACTTCAAAAACTGACTTAAAAAATGACTTCAAAAAATGACTTCAAAAAATGACTTCAAAATTACTTCAAGTATCTCTCTAAATCTATAAACTCTCTGTAAACTCTCTCTCTCTTAATTTGCAAGTCAATTCAATTCAGTAATTGAAAAAAAATTTGCAAACAAAAAATAAAAAAAATGTAAACAATATTTCATTCTAATGTACGGGAAGGTACATAAAATAAAATTATTCTATACTGAATATAACAGTGAAAATAACTCTTTGAAATTAACTCTGTTACAATTAACTCTCTGTGTTACAATTAACTCTCTGTGTTACAATTAACTCTGTTACAATTACTGTTTCAATAAAAACAAATGTATCACTGGTGTCTGCAATGTTCACTGTGTTTCTTGTAAATTCTGACTTGATACTAATTATTAACTGTTAATAATAGTGACTTTTCAAATGTTTATAAATTACTTAAAAAACAAAATGTACTTAACAAAATTTTCTATGGGTCAAATCCTTGAGACGTGTCCTGAAGACGTCTTGTTGGCTACTTCTTCTTGGATGAAAACTAGACGTGGAGAACTTGGAGTCGTGACACACCGGTCAAGGGTGGATGTTACGAACTAGAAGTCGTGACACGCCGGTCAAATGGTTTTATCCTGATGCAGGGTAATTTCTATCTTGGCCAAAGAGTGGCCTCTTCTTAAAGTAATCTTCTTCTTAAAGTAATCTTCTTAAAGTAATCTTCTTCTTAAAGTAATCTTCTTCTTAAAGTAATCTTTTTATCCTGGTGCAGGGTAATTTCTATCTTGGCCAAAGAGTGGCCTCTTCTTAAAATCTTCTTGTTAAACATCTTCTTGTTAAACATCTTCTTGTTAAACATCTTCTTGTTAAACATCTTCTGGTTAAACATCTTCTTGTTAAACATCTTCTGGTTAAACATCTTCTGGTTAAACATCTTCTTGTTAAACATCTTCTTGTTAAACATCTAAAAATCTGTTAAGATCCTGGTAAAGGGTCTCCAATATGTTAAGATCCTCTTCTTCTTCTTAAAATCTTCTTTTGATCCTGATGCAGGGTCGCCAATTGTTAAACATCTTCTTGTTATCCTGGCATGGGTCTGGGGTGTCCCGTATAGACGAGGCGTTCTTGTTAAGGGGCAAGGGGCCTCTGCCCCCTCCCCTGCAGCGAGGCTGCAGTCCAAAGAAGAGTCTCGTAATGAAGTCTCTAATGGAGACGTGCCTTAAATGAAGTGGCAATCTGAAGTGGTAATCTGAAGTACAATGATGAAGTGAAGTAATTTTACAAGTACAGTATAATATAGCCTAAATGTTTGAGGGAGACAATCGAAGGTTAAGTTTCCCCCCTTATTTTAAACACATCAGATGTTTTTTGAAAGATTTCAACTAAAAACAATAAAAAAATATAAATAAAACTAATCGTATATTTTTGCCGAGTTTTACTTTTTGGCGGCGATATCATTTCGTAATAGTGCACATGAACAAATTGAGTACACGACTGAGTACGTATTAATTTTGGTTCATTACAATTACGATTACAATTACCAATTAATTCACATTCACTTGTTGTTTAATTACACTTCCATTTTAAAGTACATTCTTACATGATAAATTGAATCATTACATTCAATTACAGTTTCATTGAAGTACATTACATTATATTAATTACAGTTAATTACAATTAAACAGTTACTATAACTTGTTTTGTTTTTACAGTGTTTCTTATTAATAGACAATTAAGATGTTAGAAATATAATACAAAGTACATGGGCACATAACACACATAATATAACATAACGCATGATAATGTTATAAATTCGAATCAGAGGGAAAGGAGACTTTTTAACTTTGAGCGTTCGAATTCTGCTGTGATGAGCGGAATTTCGATCACTTAACCTCAGCATTTTTGAGTTCAACTCGGGAGGTCATATAATTAAAATAAAAATGAAAAAAATAATACGAGAACGTTTTTCGCGTTCTCGAACGAACTGCGAAAGTTTTGCATTTCATGATTGACACGAGTAAACATAGACTGATAAGTTGATAGGGCATAAGTAGACAATAGGTAGATGAATGAATAAGTAATAAAATTAATAAAGGATAGCGGTCGAGAAAGAACATGAATGTAAGAATGAGTATGGTTGAATAATAATGTTTATACTCATAACATATAAATAATGACTTCTATAGAGTGTTTCGTCCTTAGCATGATGTTAAAGAATTTTCATACATTGGATACTAGATATATGATGAAGGGAAAATGTGACGTCATAGTTATTGAATTTTTACGTAAAGTACAAATCATTATTAGGAAGATTTACAAGAAGTGGGAAACGTAAAGAGAATAAAGTTATTTTATGACGTCATAGTGTATAAGTTATAAGTCATTATTAGAAAGATGAATTAGAAAAATACAGGAATGAATAAAGACGTACAAATCGAAATTCTATCCAAAACTCGCTTATGTGATTTTTGGTTTCTTATGTAAAAATGGACAATGAATTCATATAATGATGGTGTAGGAATTGTTCATTGTTCACTTTTTACACACATATATATATATATATATATATATATATATAATATATATATATATATATATATATATGGGAATGAACTCAGAATGGTTCCCTGAGTTTTTTATGATACACACAGACCGTGCATGGAACAAGGAACTCTTCTGGGATAATTAAATCCACTATAGTCCGAATAAGTAATGGTAAATGACAAATACCATAATTTTTCTTTTTCATGATGCAAGCCCGACGTGGGCAACGGGTCTCTCGCAAAGAGTCCCATAATATGGTTGCCCACGTCGGGCTTTCATCATGAAAAAGAAAAACTATGGTACAGTATTTGTCATTTACCATTACTTATTCGGACTATAGTGGATTTAATTATCCCAGAAGAGTTCCTTGTTCCATGCACGGTCTGTGTGTATCATAAAAAACTCAGGGAACCATTCTGAGTTCATTCCCATCATGAAACGGACATGTTATGTGCCTTGAAAAGTGGACGCTCAATTCTGCCAGTTGAGGTTTAAGTTTTGGTTTTGGCAAAAAATATAATAGTTACCCCTTTTTCTTTGATTTATTCAATCCGACGTGAATGCAACGAGTCTTTTACTTATATTGAGGTTCTAAATGTAGTGGGGCTAGGCTGCTTTAAACCCTAGATCCATGTCCCAAAGCTGGATCCTGTCTGGTTTGCAGATAGCTGGTGAGGGAAGCTATATTTATGGGACCTCTTTGCGAGAGACCAGTTGCCCACGTCGGGCTTGCATCATGAAAAAGAAAAACTATGGTATTTGTCATTTACCATTACTTATTCGGACTATAGTGGATTCAATTATCCCATTATACACACACACATATATATATATATATATATATATATATATATATATATATATATATATGTACACACACACACACACATATATATATATATATATATATATATATATATATATATATATATATATATATATACACACACATATATATATATATATATATATATATATATATATATATATATATATACCGGGTGTACATAAAGTCAGGATCTATTTTTGTGAAGCACTTGGAAATTATATGGAATTCAATCATAAAATGATAAAGTGGTAACATTTATTAAATAATTAAGAGTAGGATTCGACGTGACGCCCATCAGTATCCCTGCACAGCTCAAATCGTTCCGCAGCATTTCTAAACACATTCTGGAGCATTTGCGGGGTTATGTTATCTGCAGCAGTTTGTATACGTGTCCGTAAGTTTTCAAGACTCGTAATCTTCGTCTGATAGACGTGCGATTTGATAAAGCCCCATGCAAAGAAATCTAAAGGGGGTTAAAACTGGTAATCTCGCTGGCCAAGGTCTGTTGCTTCCGCGTCCGATCCAGCGATTTGGAAAACGTCCATTTAGATAATCCTGAACAACTTTGGCAAAGTGACAAGGAGCACCATCATGTTGATAGACGACGGGGATAGGATTGTTAGTACCGTCGTCTATCAACATGATGGTGCTCCTTGTCACTATGCGAAAATTGTTCAGGATTATCTAAATGGACGTTTTCCAAATCGCTGGATCGGACGCGGAAGCAACAGACCTTGGCCAGCGAGATCACCAGATTTAACCACTTTAGATTTCTTTGCATGGGGCTTTATCAAATCGCACGTCTATCAGACGAAGATTACGAGTCTTGAAAACATACGTACACGCATACGAACTGCTGCAGATAACATAACCCCGCAAATGCTCCAGAATGTGTTTAGAAATGCTGCGGAACGATTTGAGCTGTGCAGGGATACTGATGGGCGTCACGTCGAATCCTACTCTTAATTATTTAATAAATGTTACCACTTTATCATTTTATGATTGAATTCCATGTAATTTCCAAGTGCTTCACAAAAATAGATTCTGACTTTATGTACACCCTGTATACGGGTGGGCGGAAAGTAGCTCCCTATTTTGGATTGGTAAAAAAATACGTATATTATCCATTTATTTCAGAAGAAATAATATGAAAAGGTAGGCATACATGGTAGGTTTTCTCTAAAATTCAATGTGGGCTCCAACTCTTTCCACCAGCTTCTGGAGCCGCCCAGGAATGGCGTCCACTGACTTTAGCAGGAACTCCGGCGGGATGGAGGACATGACTTCCCGAATTCGGTCCTCCAGTTCTTCCAATGTCCTCGGTTTGGTGCGGTAGACTTCTTCCTTTACCCACCCCCAAAGAAAGAAGTCGCACGGTGTCAAGTCGGGGCTCCTGGCTGGCCATTGATGTGAACCACGACGACCCATCCAACGCCCAGGGAAGTGGGCATCCAGCCACTCACGGACAACAAGAGCGAAGTGCGGAGGGGCGCCATCTTGCATAAATATCAGATCGTCGATGTTCTCCCATGTGCTGACAACCGGCCAGACCTCGTTTCGCAACATAGCAAGGTACCGCTCAGCATTCATGGTGTTGCGCAGAAGGAACGGGCCCACAACCTGATCTGAGGTCATACCACACCACACCGTTACACTGAACCGATTCTGCCGTTTTTCAGCGGTAACCATGGGATCCTCTCCTGCCCAGTAGTGGCAATTGTGGCGGTTGACAAAGCCTCCGACGTGGAACACAGCCTCGTCGCTCCAGAGGATGTTGCGGAAGAGATGGGGCCAGTCTTCATGCCAAGCCAGCATAATTTCCCCGAACTCCATGCGAATGTCGCAGTCCTCGTCCGAGAGAGATTGGCAGTAATGTGGCTTCCACGCACTCCAGTTCAGCTCCTTCTTCAGCACAGTTCGCACTGAGTAGCGGGAGAGTCCACTTTCCCGAGCTGCCTGGCGAGTTGACTTTCGTGGACTCCGTGCGAACATTTCCTGAACTGCCTGCACCGTCTCCTGGGCCCTGGATGTCGAAGGGCGACCACATCTTCGAACATCTGCCACAGACCCCGTGGTCATGAGCTTCGAGTGGCAGTTCTTGATTGTTTTCTGGTCCACTTGGGCACGTGGTCCGTGAATGGCCCGCCACCATCTTTGAACTCGAACGACAGATTGCCAAACTTCGTACCGTGCCGCCAACTGGGCACGCTCCTGCAGTGTTAAACGCTCAGCCATGTTACCCTTCAATCTGAAATGAAAAAAAAAAAATGAACGTTACAATTGTACCACTTTAGAGAACACAAAGAGAACACTTTAGAGAAAAAAAGATTACCGTTACAATTGTACCACTTTAGAGAAGACACCATAACAATATAACAATACAATCACAATTTATACATAATTTATATGTAATTTAAATTAGGGAGCTACTTTCCGCCCACCCCATTCTCGGAACTATCTCTGATTCACATGTAAAAAATTCCATGGATCTTACTGAAAAATTGAATAATGCACGTACTGAAACTAACGATAGATTGATCAGTTTTGACGTTTGTTCATTGTTTACAAAAGTGCCGATTGATGATATGCTTGACTTTCTCTCCCAAGAATTATATAAGTATGACCTGCCACTACCTTCACGCATTGTTTTGGAATTTATTAAGCTTTGCATCAAAGACTGTAAATTCACTTTCAATAACGAGTATTATCAACAAGTGTTTGGGATGGCCATGGGCGACCCATTATCGCCCCTCCTCTCCAATATTTATATGGAGTTTTTCGAAATTACTTACATTCCGAGAATCCTGGGGGTTGGCAATTTGGCATCCCTTGGTTGCGGTACGTCGACGATATTTTGTGTATCTGGCCCATGAATCGTGACCTGGATAACTTCCTCCTTCAGTTAAATGATCAAGTCCCCTCCATTAAGTTTACTTTAGAAGTGGAACAAGACAATTCAATCCCATTTTTGGATGTGCGGGTACATAGGGAAAGCCCAGGTTTTAAGTTTAGTATCTATCGGAAAACAACAAACAATTTGTCCTACGTACACTTTTACTCGGGACATGACACCCCCACTAAGAAGGCCATTTTTTCATCAATGTTTCTCCGCGCCCTTAGGATCGCCAGTCCGGAATACATCGATGCCAAATTGGAAAAAATCAACGGTATTGGAAGTGATCTGTGTTACCCATCTGCGTTTATGGAATCTTGTCTCAACAAGGCAAAACGAACTTTCTATCGTGTCAATAATAACACTCGTACTTTGTCAAAAAATATTTTAGTACTTCCATTTTTCCCGGGCTTTTTAGGCATTGCTAATGTACTTAAACTTTTGGATATTAATGTAGTATTTTCATATAACAATATTGTGAAAAATATC
This sequence comes from Bathynomus jamesi, assembly GCA_023014485.1. Classification (NCBI taxonomy): domain Eukaryota; kingdom Metazoa; phylum Arthropoda; class Malacostraca; order Isopoda; family Cirolanidae; genus Bathynomus; species Bathynomus jamesi. The sequence continues at coordinate 136,264 of JAJOZX010001102.1, read as the reverse complement.
ATAGTAAAAAATAGCCCTACCAATAATTCAGGCATTATCTATAAAATTGGGTGTAAACAATGTGATTCCTTTTACATAGGTCAGACGGGAAAGGATTTGCACACACTTATAAAACAGCATCAATATTCCGTTAGAGCAGGACAGTTGTCCAGTGCTCTTTTTGTCCATTTGTCAGAGTTATCCCACTGTATTGATTGGAATAATGCTTCAGTTTTATTTCATTCTAGCAACATTGTCAATATAAATATTCTTGAGTCTGCCATTATCCAACTTTCAAATAACTTCAACATAAGCAAAGGTCTTTTTCAACTCGATCCTGTTGTTTTGAATTCCTTCAAAACAAATTTAGATAAAAAGGGTAGGACGCTAAATCTTTGGTAAACTTGTATGCTACTTTATTAACTTTTAATCTTCATTTTATTTTTATATAGTATATCGAAACTTGACTCTAAAAGGCAAAGTGTTAAAACCTGGGCAGATTTCCAGTATAAATTTGTATTTTTAATTCATTTGATCTTGTGCTAAAAATCGATATTTTTCCTTACAAATCTGTATGCCTCTTTGTTAATCCTCTAATCTTTAATTTTTAATTTTTATTGTTACTTCTCCGTTTATTGCATATATATATATATATATATATATATATATATATGTATGTGTGTAGATATATATATATATATATATATATATATATATATATGTTTGTGTGTATGTATGTTATTTTTTTTTTTTTTTCTTTCTGTAACCTATATATAGGCCGTAACCTTTTATGTACTTCAGTGTTCCTGAGGATGTCATTAGACGAAAGCGCTTGAGCACCTTTTTGTGTTTCCTTTCCTTCGTGGTTTTATTCATCATAAATATTTTTCACGTGTTACTTTCGTGAAATAATTTTCATATATATATATATATATATATATATATATATATAATAACATATATATATATATATATATATATATATGTATATGCACTAAAATCACAAAATAACACGTGACCTTATTAATAAGCAAACAACCACAGGGAAAAGGAAACACAAAGTCCGAGCGCTTTCGTGATATATTCACATTATCAAGGAGGAACAGAAAATATATATATTCATATATTCATATATATATTTATATTATATATTCCTATATATATTATATTATATATTCATATATATATTTAAATTATGTATTCATATATAAATTTAAATTATATATTCATACATATATTTAAATTATATATTCATTTATATATTTAAATTATATATTCATATATATATTTATATTATATATTCATATATATATTTATATTATATATTCATATATATATATATATATTCATATATATATATTATATATTCATATATATATATTATATATTCATATATATATATTATATATATATTATATATACACATATATATATATATATTATATAATGTTATAATGATATAATGTTATAATGTTTCAGACCAACAAAGACCTTAGGATCCACTCATCTCTGGTCTACCTAACTGTGTTCGTAATTGTGTATTGTGCACGTCCTCCGTGGTGGCGGAGGGGACCTACAATTTCACTTGGGTTCCGAACCACAAAGAACATAAGAAGATATGAAATTTTTATAGTGGGCACACTATGGGCCACTTCGCCCCATCGAGGTGGCTCCACTATGTAAAAACTGCCTGTACATTGGCAACAACCAATTTTTACAAAACTAAATAATTATCAATTTAAAACTAATTAATTATCAATTTAAAACTAATTAATTAATCTCTGGATCCAGAGGATCAAGTCATAATAGACTACTAACCACAAATATGCTACACTCTGTACCTATTTATAACTGACATGGAAATATACAGATCCAAAGAATCCAGTCAATTTCATTACGGTATCGATCAATACCAGTACCTTGCCAACCAAAAATAAGTCACGGCCAATATCAATTGCGAACCAAGTCACAATAATATATATATATATATATATATATATATATATATATATATATATATATATATATATATATGAATATATAATATATATATATATATGAATATATAATATATATATATATATAAATATATAATATGTATATAATATATGAATATATATATATATATATATATATATATATATATATATATATGAATATATAATATATACTACTCAAAAGAATTTAAGGGTCAAAGGAAATTTTTTGATCATTTTTGTAAGTATGTCTTTTTAAGCCAGATAGGGTTAGAATATCCCCCTTTGGGTTGTCATTTGGACTATAGACATCACGTTATTATGGGACATGCAATCATTGCACTTATCTTTAGAAACTTTTTAAGTTAACCGAGATTTCCTTTTCATAGATTTGAAACACGAACTTAGTTAGACTAAACTGACAAACTGCCTCGAAACACCCATTGTGACACCTCATGCACCATTTGCACGTGTTTTGCATGAGTGTCATTCCATGCATGCCAATTTTAGCAATAAAAGGGCTGAGCATTTTCCCTTCATCATCACTTGAAATTTGATGATGGTTCGACGACAACTCAGCATCCAAGACAGGGGAAGGGCCATTGGCTGGCTACAAGATGGACAAACTCAGAGAACTGTGGCTCAGCGTCTAAATGTAAGCCAAAGCGTTATCGGCAGACTCTGGCAGAGGTTCAGGACAACTAATGCTGTTCAGAATCGCCCCCGTTCTGGAAGACCCCGATCAACAACAGCACGAGAAGACCGCTTCCTGATGATAACGGCGTTGCGACAGCGCTTTGTGACCGCACGGCATCTTCGGGATCAACTCAGAGCTGCCAGAGGCACCAACGTGTCCGACCAGACCATTAGGAATCGTCTGCGAGACCGAGGTTTGCGATGCCGGCGTCCTGCAGTCCGACCACCGCTACTTGACCGTCACAGAAGGGCTCGCCGAGATTGGTGCAGACGTCATATCCGGTGGAACCGTGGTCAGTGGGCAGAGACAATGTTCACAGATGAGTCACGCTTCTCGCTCCAGTTCAATGATGGCCGGGCTCGTGTTTATCGTCGTCAAAGAGAGAGATCTGCTGATGTCAACGTTGCTCATCGTCTACCATTTGGAGGAGGAAGTGTGATGGTGTGGGCGAGGATATCCATGAACCACAGAACCCCTCTGTACGTCGTTAACGGAAATTTGACTGGTCAGCGTTATCTCAACGAGATTGTTCAACCTCTGGTAATTCCACTTCTGCAGCGGATTGGACCAGGAGCTTGGTTCCAGGACGACAACGCAAGACCTCATCGTGCCAGGGTGGTGACCGACTTCCTGCAGGAGCAGAACGTTCAGCACATGGATTGGCCTGCATATTCACCGGACTTGTCACCCATTGAGCGTGCGTGGGATGAACTAGGGCGGCGAGTTCGATCACATCACGTCACTGCCGTCAACCTCCGGCAACTGGCTCAGCGATTAGTCGCAGAATGGCAAGCGATCCCTCAACGTTATTTCCAACGCCTGGTGAACAGCATGCGCTAAAGTTGTCAAGAATGTGTGAATGCTAACGGTGGCTACACCAGTTACTGAAGCTTCTGCGACTTGTGTGAACATCATTTTGGGGGGTGCATGACTTTTTTTCATCAGGGTAATAAACTAGTGTCTAATCAAAAGTTTGTTTTGTGTTTTCTGTTCTTGAGCCATCAAAGAATTATTTTGTCATTAGTCGTCACCATTTTAGCTCGTTAGCTTATATTTATATGCACAAATATTTTTGACCCTTAACTTCTTTTTAGTATATATATATATGAATA
>JAJOZX010001102.1:45000-130000 GCA_023014485.1 Bathynomus jamesi | reverse complement strand
AGAGGCAAAGAACGGGAAACACGAAGGATGGCGAGGGCGATAGGGGAAGGGGGATTTCAATAATTTCAAATGTCAGTTCTCAAATTTAACTCAAGAATTTTTTCTTAAACTTAGAAATCTTAAATTTCAATCTTTCATATTTAGGAAGAGTGATTTGCAGTGTATTAAGAATTTGGCAAAGAACCAGGAGATTGTTGTGACTAGACCAGACAAGGGTAACGGAGTGGTTATTTTGAATAAATCGGACTACATAAACAAAACTAATGAAATCCTAAGTGATCTTACTAAATTCAAACAAATTCTAGAACCTGTAAATAAAGTCATTGTAAGGTTAGAAGACCAGGTTAATAGATTTCTGTCACGACTAAAGTCCTTAAAGATAATAAAAAATGATACTTACTCTCAGTTGTTCGCATCTGGTGCTAATCTTGCTCAATTATACTGTCTGCCTAAAATCCATAAAGCTGGAACACCTCTCCGTCCTATTTTAGCTTCGTATAACTTACCCACCTTTCAATTGGCAAAATTTGTTGTTCGTCTCCTGTCCCCCTTTGCGAAAAATGTTTACACTATAAATAACTCGTTTGAATTCCAAAAAGAACTCCTGGGTAAAAACTTCGATTCAAAAAAGTTTTTTGTCAGTTTTGATGTAAAGTCACTTTTCACAAATGTACCTGTATCTGAAACTATTGCCATTATTTTAGATAGGGTTTTTAGCTCAGTTGATAATTTTCATGGTTTTTCATTGTCTCATTTGAAGGAACTTTTAGAATTGGTCTTCAAACAATGCTATTTCACTTTCAACAATAAGGTTTACCAACAAATTGATGGGGTAGGGATGGGATCACCAGTCGGACCGTTAGCAGCTGACTTTTTTATGACTCATTTAGAAAGTGTAATTTTTAGACAATCTCCCACTCATCTCAAGCCAATTTTCTATCGACGCTTCGTTGATGATTCGATAGCAGTCTTTGATAATGCGGTACAAGCGCAACAATTCTTTAACTTCCTAAATTCTTTGCACCCCAATATAACGTATACAATGGAAACTGAGCAAAATGGCTCCCTCCCCTTCTTAGATCTTTTAATTTCGAAAAACGGTGATTCTATTACTACATCAGTTTATAGGAAACCCACTTTCACTGGTTTGGGCATGAATTTTTTAGTTTTACTGATTTCAACTATAAGATGTCTTGTATTAAAACTCTCCTGTTCAGAGGATATAATTTGACCTCTAATTTTACCTTACTTAATGATGAATTTAATAATCTAAGATCATACTTTACTAATAATAGTTTTCCTGTTCAATATGTAGACAAACTAATTAGATCCTTCTTAAATAATGTTTATAGCCCTCAACTTCCATGTATTACAGTGCCGAAGGATATAAAATATTTCTTGGTACCTGAAATGGGTCCTTTGAATAAGGAATTTAAGCTTAAATTTACAAAATTGTTAAGGAAATTTTTTTATCATACTGATTTCCGCATCATATTTATTAATAAAACGTCTTTAGGTAGCTTTTTCTCAGCGAAGATCGAACCCCTGACTCGTTGCGTAGCGGTGTTGTATATTTATTTACCTGCCCCAGGTGTCTCCTTGGGAATTACATCGGCAGCACTGTTCGCTCTCTCAGGGCTAGATTTTATTCGCATATGGGAATAAGTGGCCGAACAGGTAAAATTTTAAAAACTAAGGAAGCCTCGAGTATTCGTGAACACAGCATTAAATGCAAAATTGATGTCACTTTAGACAATTTTAAAATTCTTGGTTGTAATACTTGTCCCAACTCACTAAGAATTTTAGAATCCCTTTTCATTAAAGCATTGTCCCCTAGTCTGAATGTTGACTCATCGGCCGTCCCTCTCAATTTGCTATGATCCCTCCTCCTTCCCCAATTCCTTATAATCCCTCCTTCCCCTATCGCCCTCGCCATCCTTCGTGTTTCCCGTTCTTTGCCTCTGCTCAAATTAGTCAGCCTCGGATCATGCAGTGTAAGGTAGATAGCTCCATTGTTCCAGTGTACTATTGGTAATTTTTCCAGTGTATTAATTTCACATTTACTACATGTATTTAAAAAACTTCTTAATTTTTATATGTAAATCTGTATAACTTAGAATTTAACCCTCTTTTCTCAGTCTTTTAAAATTTGTCTTTACGAATAGGTTATAGAAATTTTCTGTTTTGTTTTTCATTCAATATTGATTTTAATTTCACATTGTTATTAAACAGCCTGAAGATGAGCGTATTGCTCGAAACGTTGCGCAATAAAGAAGACTTTTCATGGCATTTACATTTCTCCTTGTCATTGGATTTCTCCTAAATATTATATATATATATATATATATATATATGAATATATACATATATGAAAATTATTTCACGAAAGTAACACGTGAAAAATATTTATGATGAATAAAACCACGAAGGTAAGGAAACAGAGAATGGTGCTCAAGCGCTTTCGTCTAATGACATCCTTAGGAATACTGAAGTACATAAAGAGTTACAGCCTATATATAGGTTACGAAAAAAAAAAATATATATATATACAGTAAATGGAGAAATTAAAAAAAAATTTAAAGGATTGTGGGAAGAGCATACAAATTTGGAAGGAAAAACTACCGATTTTAGCACTTTGCCTTAATCCAACACAAGATCAAATAAATTTTCCAACAAATGTTATAGTTAATTAAAAAAAATAATAAATTGAAAAATAAAAATAAAACTTGTAAGAAGAGCATACATATTTATACTGGAAATTTGCCCAGGTTTTAGCACTCTGCCCTTCTTGTCTAAGTCCGATATATATAAAAATAAATTGAAAAATAAAAGTTATTAGAGAAGCATACACGTTTACCAAAGGTTTAGCACTCTACCCTTCTTGTCTAAATCCGTTCTGAACGAATTGAAAACAACGGGATCGAGTTGAAAAAGACCTTTGCTTATGTTGAAGTTATTTGTAAGTTGGATAATGGCAGACTCAAGAATATTTCTATTAACTTTGTTGCTAGAGTGAAACAAAACTGAAGCATTATTCCAATCAATGCAGTGGGATAACTCTGACAAATGGACAAAAAGGGCACTGGACGACTGTCCCGTTCTAACGGAATATTGATGCTGTTTTACACGTGTGTGAAAATCCTTTCCCGTCTGACCTATGTAAAAGTTTACAATACGTTTTCGAAAATCCCACCGTCAACCTCAATGCACTTTGCAACTCGTGTGCGAAGATCGCGTTTTGTTCGTCTGAGTTGATCTTGACGTTCCTTTATGCGGGCAGCAGCATCTAAAATGCGCGCGAGGAATTCGTCTCGTGTATCCACCTTTCTTTTGTAAACTTGACTTTTCATCCACCCCCACAAACAATAATCTAATGGAGAGAGGTCTGGAGACCTTGGTGGCCATTGAATGGGACCACCGTGGCCGATCCATCGACCAGGGAAAGTTTGATTTAGGTATTGCATCACTAGGCGGGTAGAATGTGGAGGAGCTCCGTCATGCTGAAAGTACATACCAGCGCGTGTAGCCAAAGGAACATCCTCCAATAGTCCTGGCAATTCATTTTGCAGAAATTCTAGGTAACTTTGTCCTGTAAGACGATTCTCTAAAGCAGGGGTTCCCAAATTGTGTTCCGCGGAACACTTCTCACGGTATACAAGTGTTCCGCGGAACACCAATTTGGGAACCCCTGCTCTAAAGGAACAGGGCCAATCAGCTGATCATCGATGATACCGCATCACACATTGGCAGAGAAGCGATGTCGAAAATTTGTTTCCACAGTGGCATTTGGATTTTCTTCTGACCACCGATGAGAGTTACGAGTGTTGTTGATACCGTCACGGGTCGGAGTAGCTTCCTCGGTGAACAGTATTAATCGAAGCAATCAGCGATTAGCATTTAACCAATGACAAAATTCCAGTCGAATGGCAGCGTCTCCTGGTTGAAGGTGTTGTACACGCTGAACATGATATGGATGCAAGCCTTCCTCACGTAATGTTCGCCATACTCTTGTGTGTGGTACACCGAGACGTGTAGAAATTCTTGGTGAACTAGTAGTAGGACTACGCTCCACCAACTGAAGAATGTTTTGCACTTCATCCACATCTTGTTGACCTTCACGTTCAGATGAAACATGAGCGCTGAGAAGTGTACCAATCTCACGCAATGTGTTGAAAACCCTGATAAACACTCTTCGATCCGGAATTCTGTGGTTCGGAAACCGTCGACGGTATTCTGCAACAGCAGCTGTTGCACTTCCATCGCAAAAACCTTAGACATACACCATATCTGCATATTTGGTATGTGTGAAGGTGTGTGCCGTGTGGCATTCTTAACACTGCTTGAAACACCAAACAATGTCACTCACAACAGTCAGCTATCGATTGGCTTATGTTACGTGCTTACATTACAGCTTACATGGTTCAAGGTTATAGGGGAGGGAAGGGGGAGGAAGAGCTGCGAGCGCATCAGATTCAAACAGCTCTATCTCCGTAACCATTCAGAATTAGACACATGTGCATAGGAACTTTTTTCTCACAATGACCGATACTATCACCTCCCGAAGTATTGACCTTTCCTCCTGAAACACCCTTTATATATATATATATATATATATATATATATATATGTGTGTGTGTGTGTGTGTGTACACACAGTGCTTAATTTCTAAATGAAAAAGAAGTGGAACGCAGGTGAAGCCCTCACAGTTAGGGGGTCTGGGGGAGCGCTGTAAGCTCCCCCAGCGGGGTCCGGGGCGGCGCCCCGGAAACCAACGCATTTTAAGCGCTTTTTCTGCGAAAACTGCGCAACATGCAAATGAAAATTCTTCGAATACAGTATTATTTTAAAGAAAAAGTTAGACTATGATTGCAACATCTAAGTGAAATGTTATTTCATCTACGTGAAACAAAATATTATATGTATTTGAAACAAATAAAATTGCTTTACTTACATGCTATTGCTATATATAGGAAGTTGATAGACTAATCACATTAATTTCCACACACACTCCAAACTTCTTTCTGCTTGATCGACTAGTTTTCGCTTTCTACTGTCTGTATTTCGTTGGATTTTAAATTACGAAATTACGTTGCTGACTTTTTATTAAAATAAAAACCTTTTTTTTTTAATTAGGTTTTAAAATAAAAGTACCGGAACGGCGTTCCGGAGCGTTCCGTCACAAATTAAGCAATATATATATATATATATATATATATATATATATATATATAACGTAAAGAACGACGCTTGTATAGGAGAACATTCCGCGCAAGATGAGGAGAGAGAACGAACAAATGAAAAAATGAGGTAACCACCCGGGAATCGAACCCGGGATCTTCCGATTGCCGGTCAGATATGATAACCACTACACTATGGTCCTCAATTTTTCATTTTTTCATTTGTTCGTTCTCTCCTCATCTTGCGCGGAATGTTCTCCTATACAAGCGTCGTTCTTTACGTTAATTATACTGCGTGTTCTTAGCAGTTAAAATGTATATAAGGTGCGGCATGCGGGAGGTGCCCCCCTCGGGGCATTGGTTTCTGCGCGTATGTAGGAGAATTACGGCTTCTGATCGATTGAGGACCATGGTGTAGTGGTTATCATATCTGACCGGCAATCGGAAGATCCCGGGTTCGATTCCCGGGTGGTTACCTCATTTTTTCATTTGTTCGTTCTTTCTCCTCATCTTGCGCGGGATGTTCTCCTATACAAGCGTCGTTCTTTACGTTAATTATACTGCGTGTTCTTTGCAGTTAAAATGTATATATATATATATATGTGTGTTATAATGTTATAATGTTTCAGACCAACAAAGACCCTAGGATCCACTCATGGCTGGTCTACCTAACTGTTTTCGTAATAGTGTATTGTGCCTGTCCTCCGTGGTGGCGGAGGGGACCTACAATTTTACGTGGGTTCCGAACCACAAAGACTTAATTTTACTACCTTAAACTATACCCAATCTATCAACATATGCGTCTAATCGATTTTTAAACATGTTTATAGACCTGCTACTAATTACTTCTACCGGCAAATTATTCCAGCTATTTACTATTCTATGCGTAAAAAAGTTTTTGGCAACTGGTGTCTTGAACCTTCTACTTGTCAACTTACACCCGTTATTTCTAGTCCTATTATATTGAGATATTTCGAAAAAGCTATCTCTATCTACGTTATCGAACCCATTCATAATTTTGAAAACCTGGATTAGATCACCCCTTAGCCTTTTAGTCTCGAGTGTAGTCAATTTTAACTCCTTAAGCCTATCCTCGTACGACTTTGACCTAAGCGACGGAATCATCTTAGTTGCTCGTCTTTGAACTCTTTCGATTTTGTCTATATCTTTTAGCATATGCGGATTCCAAAATTGGATCGCGTACTGCAAATGTGGTCTAACTAATGATTTATAAAGAGGAACTGTAATATCGCGCGATTTGTACTCAAAATTCCAAACTATAAAACATAACACTTTGTTCCCTTTATTGACCGCTGCTGTACTTTGTTTCGCTACTTTTAAATCACCAGTGACTATAACTCCTAAATCTTTTTCCTGCTCTACGCTTGTTAACTCCTTCCCTGACATACTATACGCAAAATTACCATTACGCGAACCTATATGTAAAATTTTGCACTTATCGACGTTAAATCTCATTTGCCATGTGACTGACCAATCAACAATTTTATTCAGATCTTGCTGGATTTTACCTCTATCTTCGTCATTAATCGCCCTACCACCCAGCTTCGTGTCATCCGCAAACTTTGAAACTGTACTGACTAGGCCGACATCTAAATCGTTAATATATATAAGAAAAAGCAAGGGGCCCAATACAGAACCCTGAGGAACGCCACTCGCTACATTAGCCCAACACGACTCCGCTCCATCAACGACCACCCTCTGTTTCCTACCTCGCAACCACTCTTCTATCCAATTTATTACTACACCCCTGATTCCATGAGCCTTAGTTTTTTCAATGAGTCTTTTGTGCGGTACGGTGTCAAACGCTTTTTGAAAATCTAAATACACTACATCAACCGCCCGATGACTATCGTAAACGTCAACCACGCTTTGAAAAAATTCTAAAAGATTAGTTAAGCAAGATTTGTTTCGCCTAAAACCGTGCTGCGTATTTCTAACTAAGTTATGCAATTCTAAGTGTTCGACTATACGATCCCTAATTATTGATTCCAGTGGCTTACCTACAACAGACGTTAAACTGATTGGCCTATAATTTCCCGCCGCACCTTTATCGCCTTTCTTAAAGATAGGTGTTACGTTTGCTAACTTGAAATTATCTGGTACGCACTCCTCAGAAATAGACGCATTAAAAATCTTGGTTAATATTTGGCTGGACACAGGGGCTAACGAGAAATGAGAGGTTGTGTTTCACTAGCACTATTTTTCATGCTCTTTACGATGGTACTTATAATTTTTTGTGCTAGTGCGCGGTTATAAAATTCATTTAATATATAATTTTTACGTGGAAACTCCGTGTAACCCGGTGTAATTTCTCCGTGAGTGCCTATTCTGGGACGTGGTTAGGGAAATCCCGCATTCAGCTGTGGCAAAACCTATTGTTTATTAATGCATATCTGCAGAAACACTTCACTCAAAATTTCGCTGCGCGTCAGTTAGACTTAGCATCAGAAGCGTGTGTTGACTGGAAGTCGTACTGTAACGAGGTAGCCAATCATTGGTTAGACAGTAAAGACGCCATTGGTGGACCTGGCATTGTGGTCGAAATAGACGAAAGTAAGTTTGGTAAGACGAAATTTAATCGTGGTCGTTTAGTGGGGGGTGTTTGGGTGTTTGGGGGGATCGAGAGAATTTCAAAGAAGAAATTTGTCGTCCCGGTGAAGGATCGTTCTGCGGAGACACTAATACCGATTATACAGCGCTTCATTAAACCAGGAACTCACATCCACAGTGACTGCTGGAAGCTTATAGTGAACTAAGGAATCTCGGGTATTTGCATTCCACCGTCAATCATAGTGCTAACTTTGTGGACCCGGAAACAGGCGGCCACACGCAGAACATCGAACGTTTGTGGAAGGACGTCAAACGTTGGGTGCTTCGTCCTGGGAATAAAAACGTACACTACTCGTAGTACCTAGCCCGATATATGTTCATAAGTGAACATCGAACGGAAGGGTGCCTTCACCCCTTCCTAAGGGAAGTAGTAAAGCTCTATCCTCCAGAACAGTGAAACCCATTCCAGGTAAGTTTTATTAATCTTCACATGGCTTAGTATTGCCTAACCCAACCTAACCTTACCAACCTAACCTAACCTGTTAGTAGGTTAGGTTAGGTTGGTTAGTGTAGGTTGGTTAGGCTAGGTTGGTTAGGTTTGTTAATTTAGTTAGGTTAGTTAGTTTTTTATCAGAATTACATTTTCCTGGTGTAGTTTTCTCTGCTTTGTTGGAATTTGACACACATTTCTTGGTCAAATGAGTAGAAACACTCCGTATTTTGGAATGGAAAAAAAATTAGTTTCTATTCATTGGCACAAGAAATGGGTATCAGATTCGAACAAAGCAGAGAAAACTACAATAGAAAAAAGTAATTTTGATGAAAAATGTAGCCCCTGTGTCCAGCCAAATATTTACCAAAATCTTTGTTAGCGGCACAACAATGCTATCTTTTAATTCTTTTAGTTGTATGAGATATATGGAATCCGGCCCCGGTGATTTACACATTTTCATTTTATCAAAATAACGCATTACCCTCCCTTCACTAACCACAATATTATCCAAAATATTACCATTATCAAAAGGCATTATGTCTATGACCATAGGGATATTCGTTACATCTTCTATAGTAAACACTGACGTAAAAAATTCGTTTAGCAAGGTAGCCATTTCCTTGTTTTCAGAAACTAGATCTCCGTTAACATTTTTCAACGGCCCCAAGACACTTTTTACTGGATTTCTATTGTTGACATATTGGAAGAATCGCTTGGGGTTTTCTTTATCGTCACGAGCTGTGGAGATTTCAAATTCGCGCTTGGACTTTTTTATTACACTTTTCGCTTCACGCCTTAGAGATATGTAGTTGTTTCGTAACCACAAATTGTCTTTATCGCACTTATGTAGCCTATAAGCCCTATCCCTACTCTTTATAATGTCTCCTACTTTAGAAGTAAACCACAAGGGCTTGTTGTTTACTTTCGCACGCTTAATTTTGTATGGTACACATTTCTTATTTATAGTCCTAAATACTGTTTCAAACGATTCTCACATTAGTTTTGCGTTGGAGATCCCCATTATGTTTTCCCAATTGACGTGTGACAATTTATTTCGAAATTTACAAAAGTCTGCGTGCTAGAAGTTAGGAATTTTAGTCGAGTTAGCTGGTTTCGAGTGACATACTGAGAGGACAAACTCTACCATATTGTGATCGCTATTACTTAACGGTTGTATTACTGGAAGATCAGTGATTAGCCTATCATCCGTAGTTATTACTAAATCTAAAATACTGTCCAACCTCGTAGGTTCCCCAACCTTTTGAATAAGAAAGCTATCCTCGCGAAAATTAACTAAACGATTACCTTTCGCGTCTCCCTGCATTGTATCGTAATTGACGTTGGTGCAATTAAAGTCACTCATAACTAAAGCCTGCTTACTACCTATTATTCTCTTTAGTTCACGATATAACGCTTCGTCTGTATCAGCTGTTTGATTAGGGGGCCTATATATAACCGCAACAAGTTTGAAATCGTTCAATTTAAGTTCTGCTATAGTCGAATCTATCGGTTATGGAATTGTGTACTTTGCTTCTATAACGTTCGCAATATTATCTTTGATATACAACATTACACCGCCTCTTCGCCTACCTATTCTGTTTTAAACAAAAAATCTATAACCTTTAATTTAATACTCTCCTACAAAAGTCACGAGTTTCAGTGCTAAGCCACGATTCATTTATCGCAATTAAATCAGTCATTACAAGCAATTAAAGAAAAAAATTCGTTTATTTTATTTCGTAGGCTACTAGCATTTAAGGATAGTACCTTCAAATTGTTTGTAATTGTGACAACTTCGCGAGCGCAGGAGAAATTTGTGGAAATTACGCTGGGACCGTTCGAGTTACGGCAGCCTGAAAACTGAAAAGAAGAGACAGTATTATTAAATAGTCTTCCTAAGCGCGCAGCTCCAACGTCATTTAGATGAAGTCCATCTCCGAGGAACAAGTCCCTCCTGCCGTAGAAACTGTTCCAAAAATTCGCAAAATGCACTCCTTCTTGTTGGCAAAGAGACTTTAGGTTATTGTTGATATAGGTCGCCTTGCTGTAGAAATCGCTACGTTGGATAATTCGAGGAAGTATACCTGTTAAAACAATCTTATTAGTTTTTTCCTTTAGTCGCTCTAGTAAGTCCCTGTACCTAGCCAACAGTTCTTCCGATCTAGAATTTAAAACGTTATTAAGTACCGACATGAATAACATACGTTGTGTCCTCAGAGGTACCGTCTGTAAAATGGTCAACACTATTAGTTATATCCTCCACCCTTGCACCAGGGTAGCAGTATCGGCGCCTACGACGAGAGTTTCTCCCACAGAATTCCTCGAGTTGCCCTCGAACAATGGAATCGCCAACGAGTCGTATTTCCGGTTCATCAGCATCTTCGAAATCCAAAACAGAAAACTTATCATTTGTTATTACTGGTAGACAAGTCTTAGGTTTTCTCAATGGTGCTCCATTACGCACTCGAACGAAGGGTTGGGAACTAGGGGAAGAGAGAGGGCTATTAGTACTATTTATATTATTAGTAGAAACTGAGGCAGGAGGGGTCGTAACTGGAGTAGTCTCAAGGGATTCTAATTTTGCCGTCAGGAGCGTTTGGAAAGGAGCGTTTGGAAATTAATAAATTACAACGTAGGTCTACCGCGAGCTTATTGTGCCGCACCTGCGCAAACCCACAAAAATGTTCCTGAAACGCAGAATCAGTTCTTGTAACACAAATTTATCCTAAATGAATATATAATTAAGCTATCGACGAAAGCTCTGTAAATGAAAAAGTATTACTAAAACTTATCTGTCCGCTATTCGACCGACTGTTTTCTTTTCGTTTTTCCTTTTTCCCACGGTGCGTGACCACACTCTACTTGATCCCCTGAAGGAAAGGAAAATGAACCTTATGAAAGCATGTTTTCCGATATATTTGAAAAAAAAAGGCAAACCAAGGGATTTTCAACCTTATGAAACTTCGGTTAGTAATAGATTCGGGAAACAAACAAGGCAAGCCACGTGCACTAGCCTTGGTTTAATCAAATAATATAGTAATGAATAAAGTCAATAAATGAAATATATTCGTTAATGAATGATTAGTAACACGAAGTAATTTAGTTAAGAATGCACCAAACACTATTTTTTATTTTTTTAAAGACACTTCAACGAAAACCACTTTTTCAAATGGTAACACTGGACACTCGATAAAACACATATTATATATATATATATATATGTTTCACAATAAAACACGTGAAATGAATGAATGCTGCAAACCCACAAGGAAAAAGAAAAACGATTCCAAGGCCTTTCGTGTATTCAAAGCTACACCTTTTTCCTTGTGGGTTTGCAGCATTCATATATATATATATATATGTATATATATATATTAATATATAATATATTTATATATATATAATATATATATATATATATATATATACACCTTATGAACCTTATGTTGTTTCGTGCGTTGGTCTCTCTTCACACGGAGGTCAAGCTGGTGGCCCCCGCCTCTAGGTCAGGCCTGGTTGAGGAGCGAGTTGCTTTCTTGCGCTCTCCACCGTACATAGCCAGGCACGCCCGGCTCATCTGGTACTGTCCTCAGCCAGGCATCCAGTCTTTTCTTGACCTTAGGAAGCTGGTTGAAAAGTCTTGGCCCCCCTGACAACCAAACTATTTTCCTTCAGGGTTGAGGAGGTCCCTTGTCGGGCCTTTAATTTGGGAACACTACACATTCTGCCTTTCCTATTTTCCAGTGTTGTTTGAATGGTAATTGGGTTTAGTTTAGGTTTGGTACCAGGTTTTCGATCATTTTCCATATGTAGATTATGATGTACCTCTCTCTTCTTTCCAGTGAGTACAGATTTAGTTTACTAGTCTTTCCCAGTAGTTGAGTTCTTTGCAGCCATCAATCTTGGCTGTGAAATGCCTTTGCGTTTCTTCTAATTTATTAGTTTCTTCCTTTTTATATGGGGACGTCAAAACTGAGCAGTATTCAAGTTTTGGTATAATCAGTGTTTTTAGCAGGGGAATCATTACTGTCCTGTCCCTTCTCTTGAACGTTCTTAGTACCTGTCCGGCGACTCTTTTTGCTTTATTTATCGCTATCTGATTTTGTGTTTCGAATTTCGCATCATCTGTCATTATTATCCCGAGATCGATCGCTTTCGTGCTTCTCTGAATTTCCTGTCTATCTGGAGCATAATGTGCAGTCTGTTTAAGTTCTTCTTTTCTACCATATCTCAAGAGCTGAAATTTCTCGGCGTTGAATGACATGTTGTCTTCTGACCATTTGTATATTTTGTTCGTGTCCCTCTGCAAGGCCTCCACGTCATGTACATCGCTGATTTCTCTGCTGATCTTTGTATCGTCTGCAAAGGATGTTACTATACTGTTGCTGTTTACTCCGCTGCCTATGTCTGTTAGCATGATAATGAACAGGAGTGGGGCAAGTACCAGTGGCGGTCTGGCTAGGCTGTCAGTCTGCCATGTGGCAGATGGGCCCCCCTAGAAAAAA
Organism: Bathynomus jamesi; assembly: GCA_023014485.1. Classification (NCBI taxonomy): domain Eukaryota; kingdom Metazoa; phylum Arthropoda; class Malacostraca; order Isopoda; family Cirolanidae; genus Bathynomus; species Bathynomus jamesi. The sequence goes on along the minus strand of JAJOZX010001102.1, from coordinate 117,254 downwards.
GGGAAGTTGGCCCCCTAGACCTGAGGTAAAAAAAATTGACAGCCACTCTATTATACTTGTATATAAAGTTTAAATAAACATAAGTCAGTTGGGCCTGATGAGATATATCCTAGAATCTTAATTGAGGGTGTTGACAATATTTCTATTACATGAAATAGATATAATTTATTTAGATTTTTGTAATTATCTGTTTGTATTTTTTTATTTTGTATTTATTAATATTGTAATTTTTTTTATTTTTTTTATTTTGTGTTTATTAATAGTATATAAAAAGGCAAATGTATTAATAACTTCTTTAATTTGTTAAAATTATTGCAGGTTTTAAACTTTTAGAAAGTAGCAAAAATTAATAAATTTACGTGCCTAAAATACAGTTTTGCCAACTTGCCTGTCACTGCAACATTTTTAACTTCATTAGTTTATTTAATAGTTGCCTACATGCTTCATTAAAATCAATTCCAATTTATCAAAGTAAGTCTCTTATTTTTGTTATTGCCTTTATATATGTATAATTATATTTTACCCATTTCTATGTCCATATATAAAAGATATATAGAGTTATGTATATATTTTATGTAAAGATAGATATAAAAATAAATAAGAAAATACATGTAATAATATTGAGAAAAGATTACATTACATTACATTACAATTACATTACAATACAGTAACAGATAGTGATGTAGGTCACATCCGCATCCGCGGAACATCCGCACATTTTCTCGCATCCGCATCTGCATCCGCATCCGCACTTTGGACTGCGGATGTCGTGCGGATGTGGACCGTTGAGATAAAACGTCATTAATAAGCGGAAATTATCAAATTCTACTATATTAATAGAACTAGTTCATTGTGCGCAAAAGTGATGCAAGCGACAAGACGAGAGGCTGTTCTTGTATAAAGTTACTCTCTTGCAACCTACTTAGATCCACGTTACAAAGCTAAGTTATTTTCACCTAGTACATTAGAACGAGTTAAATCATCACTTGGCAAAGCAGTTGAAGAGCTTCAATCTCTTGAATCTGTCGCTTCGCCACCCACCAAAAGAATAAAAGTTTCAGTGACAGAACCAACACCTTCAACAAGCAAATCTATCACAGAATCTCTCTCTCAGTTTCTTGAGTCAAGCAGCGATGACGAGACCTACGCGATGTCAAAAGATGTAGTAAAAATGATCGAGAGCTATCACCAAAAAAACGCCTGGCTGCATGTGACAATCCTATTAGTTGGTGGAAAAATACGCAGAATATCTATCCATACTTGAGTAAACTTGCAAGGAAACATTTAGCACGTCCTCCAACAAGCGTACCAAGCGAGAGATTATTTAGCAGTGCTGGATTAATATATGATGAAAAGAGAAACAGACTGGCAGCAGAAAAGGCAGAAAAATTAATGTTCCTTAAGCATAACCTTCCTATAATTAAGTTTGAATATTAAACGATGAACATCTTAGTTTACTTTATTTTAATTACTCATTTATAAATATGCCTAATAAAACTTTAAACTTAATATAAATAGTTATCAAGCTAATTAAAGATCTCTTTCTATAAGGGTGGAGGTTGGGGAAAGAGGTCGGGTAACACAATTATGGTTTCTAATTGTGGCTGAAACTCAACAAAATATAACGAATTTATTTGCAGACGAATTCACTAATTGATTTCTATATTAGTTAGATGCTTGCTATTATTTTATATGTTCAGGGAAAAGTACAGCAATTATTGTACAATTAATCAATTATACTACATTATAGCTACAGCTCTCTCTATATAATAACTTATTATATACGTTAAACACAACAAATCTCGAATATATCCTAAAAAATAACGAAAATGTAGACATCCGCATCCGCATCCGCGGATGTTGAAATCAAACATCCTCATCCGCATCCGCGGATGTTGAAATCAAACATCCTCATCCGCATCCGCATCCGCGGATGTGAAAAAAATGACATCCGCTACATCACTAGTTACAGAATACATATATTCATTCATTATAGTATAATTCAAGCATTGTTATTTGTTTTGAAATTTGTTGATCTTGATTATATTAAATGCAATTAGTAAATCAGATTACTTTATTAATTTTTTTTTTTTTTTTATATTTCAAGTAAGGAAATGGAACACGTTGAAACGGAAATCTGGAGCACAGAAACGGAAAGATAAACGAGAAGCAGAAAGAAATGATTCAGCAAAAAAGTGCAGGCCTATAACAACATTTATGGTAACAACACCTATATCTACATGTCAGAAAGAGGAAAGCGACTTACAGAGAAATTCAACTACAACTGTTCATGCTGATACTGTAGATCTAGGACATAAAGATGAAGGTATGCCTAACGTTTTTGAGACTGTAGATGCTGATTTTTATGATTCTGAATTAGCTGGTGGAATAACAGTAACTGAACCTGGGCCTGTACATGTACATAATCAAAAAGATCTAGTAGCTGATTTAAATAATGATGAGAATCAACCAACATTTAGACAGGATAAGCTCTTTCAATATCCTGCACGAACAGATTTGAAATCTTTTTTCAAAGAGCATCCAATTCAGCCACATGATCATGATCTGCCATTTAATGTAAAGTTATATAAGCGAAAAATTATGGGTGACACTGTCCCACGACACTGGTTAACATATAAGAAGAAGAATAGATCACTATATTGTTCATTTTGCTTGGCATTTGAGTCACCAACCTCTTCTAACCCATCTGCTTTTGTGCGAGGATTTAATGATTACAGACGCATTAGCCAGTGCCTATCAGAGCATGAATCAACTGGTATGCATAGCAAGGATGCTTAGGAATATATCAGTGTAGTAAATGATGGTGGTTTAGCTCGTTTTTTCGATGCATCATTGCAGAACGAAAAGATGAAGTACTAAAGCAGAGAAATATTGTTGCCAGAGTTGTAGATATAATAACGATGTTAGGTAAACAAGCTCTTCCTTTTGGTGGACACAGAAATGAGTCAGCATATTCTCTTCTTGATGAAACAGAAAATCATAGAAATTTCTTGGCTACTGTGCAGTTGATGACAAAATATGATCCTATTATGGCTTCTCATGTTTCCATGGTGAAGGAAAAGTCTGAACAACGATGTGAAAGATTGGAAAAACAGAGAAAGGCACAAAGTAAAGGTCGTGGTAGTCTTGTCACATTCTTGAGTAAAACAACCATCTCTTCTTTGACCCAAATTATGAAGAATATGATACAGGAAAAAATTACTCAAGAAGTTGCTGAGGCCAAGTATTATTCCATACAAGTAGATTCAACCCAGGATATTTTATCAATTGATCAATTTAGTATTGTTATTCGATATGTACTAAATGGTACTATCCATGAACGACTACTTGCAATTGTTCCAAGCAATGATGGTACAGGGCAGGGACTTTTTGAATTATTAAATGAAACATTACAACGTCTTGAAATAGATCCGAAAACTGCTTATCAGATAGCACAGATGGCGCTGCAAGCTACCATGGACATTGGACAATATAATGGCTTACAGAGTAAAATTGCTGATGTAGCTGATCAGCATGTTCATGTATGGTGCTATGCCCATGTACTCAATTTAGTAGTTACTGAAACCACGAAGTGTTGTGTACCAGCAGTTTCCTTCTTCAATTTACTCCAGAATTTAGCAAAATTTGTGAAGGTATCATATAAGCGAATGGCCATCTGGATTGAAGTTGTTGGACATCATCTGGGGAAAGAAAAGATGAAACAATTAAAGCTAATTGGTGAAACCAGGTGGTTAGGGAAGTCCAATGCAGCAACTACTATATTTGGAAATTTTGACGAAATATGTATCAGTAATTTTGTGGATCTTCTGACATGTTTATCCATTATTCAAAGCTCTAACAATTTTGATGCAAAAACAAAACAGGAGGCAAATGGTTTACTGTTTAGCCTTCTAGAATTTCAAACAATATTGACAGCATTCACATACACATATATCTTTCAAATTACAGCCCCTTTGTCAAGCTATCTACAGACAAGTGGCTTAAATATGTTTACTGTATGGAATATGTTAGAAAAATCCATTACAGATTTGAAGAAAGGATCAAGAGAATTTGATAAAGTATATAGTCAGGCTTTGAAATTTGCCAACAAATCCAATGAGCACATTGCATAATTCAATAATGATGAAAATCAAACAGTGAAAATTGATTTTGTAAAAACTGAGTTACCAATCAAGAGGAAACATAAAACAAAGAGAATGGCAGATGAACTAGCTGCTGATGAAAAAAACACATCTGATTCTTTGTCAGACTATCGTGTACATGTGTTCAACTTGATAATGGATCGTGTTGTACAATCACTGGAATCCCATTTCATACATATAAGGGTATGTCATGCCTCGATCCATCAAATTATGAATATATTACTAAAAATGGTCTTGAAGAAGAAGCATTGGAAGGTATTCTTGAGCTTGCTCCAGGGATAAATAGAAGTGAAGTAAAATTAGAATTGCAGTCTTTTGCATCGAACTTTGAAATATTTAGGCTTTTGCTGAATGATGATAATGCAGAGAGCAGCAGTAAAATGAATTCATGCTCTAAATATTGTGGCAATTGTCCATCATGTGTTCTGCATATTCTTGCAACAAACAGACGACTTAATGACAAGGCATATGATAATCTTTATCAAATGTACAAAGTTATCTGTACAGTGTCTGTGACTCAAGTTCAGTGTGAACGGGTATTTTCTAAGCTTTAAGCCTAGAAAATGCCCGTTCACACTGAATTTGAGTCACAGACAGTTTTAAACAATAAAAACAAGATTACGAAATTCTTTGTCGGAGGAGAATCTGGAAGCATACATGTTGATGTCTATAGAAAAGGTCATGTTGGATAAGTTAGACATGGAAACTATAATAGACCGATTTGCAAACTCGAGTAATGAACTTAAAAAACTACTCTTAGTATAGCATGTATGTATGTATGTATGTATGTATATGCAGGCAGTACTTGTAAAATATTTGTACTACTGGTAAAATAAATTTATAAAAAAATATTAACTTTTTTGATTTAAACAAACTTAACTCATAAATAGGCCTATTAGGATAGGACTGGACTTCAATTACATTGCCCAACAAAAAAAATTTTTTTTGCTGCTGATTTAATTCTAATACCTGTTTCTGGATAATATTGATGTGCTGATTTCAAAAATCATCTTAGATTTTGTCCATCACATCAGGTTTTCGTGCAATGCAATATGCCTATTTTGGGTGATCCATGAAGGGCGCTTATCAAAATTGATGATTTTTGAGACCTGTTAACAGCTGTTTTGCTGTTAAAATTTTATCTGTGGAATACGCAAATCTGTGCATTAAATCTAAAGGTCATGTACAACATGTACGCAGTTCAGTAACTCAATGACCGAAACGGAGGCAAGAGCTTGGAATGCTTTTGTGGCAGTAGTTAAGAACTTCCAGTGTTGGGCACTAAAGCGTTAATCCGATAACAGTTAATTAACGAAGTTAACTTTTTTTAACGGACTATTAACGGAAGTTAATTTCCATTTATCGTTATCGGATCAGTTAACTTCCGATAACTCGATATTTAGTCTGTTAAAGTCCGCTAAAACGTTAACTGCGAGGAGTCATTCACGGAAGATCACCGCTCCGCGAATTAATTCAAGCAGCCATAACTTCAGTCTGCTTCCAGATCTCGCAAGGGGAGGTTGTGCGCTTTTTATTGAAGGTAAGAAGGTTCTTTTAACGTTAGTAAAAGTCCTATAACACTGGTATGCATCAATTTTGCTGTCAAGGGTTTTGTAAGTGATTCTTATAGAGTTTTTCCTGCTGATTTCTAATCTGCAATCCGTTTTTCTCAATCAGCTCAGGTTATCCGGCTATGGCCTCATAAGTAAAATAGAATTTTTCGTGATTTTGTCAAAGCGGAATTGGAACAGTAACATCTATCATCACTTGTTTCACTTGTATAATATCTTTTTTTTACTTTTCAGGCATATAGATAAAATATTTCATAATGAATAGAGCGTGTAAAAATGATCCCAATAGATTCTGCTACATATGTGGGACGGTTACCATGCCAAATAACCAGTCCCAAATCACTAAATTTGTGAAGACAATGTATAGAGCATACTTTGGAATTAAGCTAGGGGACCAGGACAAAAATTTCGCCCCTCATATGTGCTGCAAGACGTGCATTGAAAATTTGAGAAGATGGAGCAAAGGCAGAGCGAAATCTTTGCCTTTTGGAATTCCCATGATTTGGAGAGAAGGAAAGGATCACGTGACAGATTGCTATTTCTGCATGACAAACCTCCAAGGTGGGCTTATAAATTTATTTTTCTTAAATATTTTGAAATCCTCGTATGAAACTTGACATAATATTCACCATAATGTAATATTCACCATATATAGCATAATATTCACCATAATGGTAATCATACATTTACATATACATATTGTTATAGAAAATACATTTACACATACATATTGTTATACAAGTTACATTTACATATACATATTGTTATAGAAAATACATTTACACATACATATTGTTATACAAGTTACATTTACATATACAATGATTGTATATTTTCTTTCTTTTTCATTCATATTGTCCCCGAAGGGACAATATGAATGAAAAAGAAAGAAAATATACAGACTCCATCGACCTATTTCATATCTTACAGACCGCAGCCTTCCCTCACGAGCCGCCACTGTCTGAATGCTTCTTCTATTTCATATGCAAGTTTTATATCCATGTTTCTGTGTTTCTATTTTCAGGAGTTAACAAGAAGAATAAACACATTGTTGTATACCCTGACATTCCTTCTGCTATGAGACCTGTACCCCATGGTCCTGGAATTCCAATACCCGACCCACCTCAAACCCTGGACTTCGATGATTCTGATGATGAATCAATGACCAATGCCAATGACCAGTCCCAGTCGTATATACCTCAAAATACCGCTTCAAATGAGCCGAGGCCTCTCAACCAGGCCAAACTTAATGATCTTACCAGGGATTTAGGACTTTCCAAATTAGTTGCCGAGATCTTGGGCTCACGACTTCGAGAGGACAACTTGCTGGCTCCGGGAACAACATTCTCCTGGTATAGGAAACGAGAGGAAGAATTCTGCAAGTTTTTTGCAGTGCACGAAAATACCTCTTCCTTAGTGTACTGCTGCAATGTTGAGGGGCTAATCGAATCCTTGGGCCTGCCATATAACGCATCAGAATGGAGGCTATTTATAGACTCGTCTAAACGAAGTTTGAAAGCAGTACTTCTCAACATTGGGAATAGGGTTGCATCAGTCCCTGTAGCACATTCCGTACAACTTACTGAGAGCTACGATAACATGAAAATTTTACTGGATGCTCTCGTATACGACCAACATAACTGTAGGATCTGTGGAGATTTGAAGGTAATACTAATATCATAAGTAAACCATTGTTATTGACTATGTTGTTTTTCCAAAGGTTATTTGAGAGCGTATAAGAACACTTAACTTCCCCACAGAAGTGATACAGTCCAATGCATAGATTTTTTTATCTGATAGAACAAATTCTCTAAATTCTTTAAATATTTTCATTTTTTTCAGATTGTGGCATTTGTATTGGGAATGCAAGGGGGATACACGAAATACCCATGTTTCCTCTGCAAATGGGATAGCCGAGCGGATGAGAAGCACTATGCACAGCGTGAATGGGCATCCAGAGAGAATTTTGAACATGGGTCGCATAATGTCGTTTCAGTGCCCCTTGTACCACCAACAAAAATTTTGCTCCCACCACTTCATATTAAGCTGGGCTTGATGAAAAATTTCATCAAATCAATGAATAAGGAGGGTTCAGCATTCCGATATCTCGAGAGTAAATTTCCTCATATATCTGATGCTAAACTAAATGCTGGGGTTTTTGATGGTCCTCAAATTCGAACTTTGATCAAGGATACTCAGTTCGAAAACGCAATGACTCCAACTGAGAAGAATGCCTGGCAGGCATTCAAATCAGTTGTCACTGATTTTTTGGCAAGCGTAGAAGTCCAGAATACGAGTCCGTTGTCGAAAACTTGATGGAAGCTGTCAAAGCTCATGGGTCGCGCATGTCCATAAAAATGCACTTTTTGTGGTCCCACTTGGACTATTTTCCTGAAAATTGGGGGGATTATAGTGAGGAACAGGGTGAACGATTTCACCAAGATATCAAAATAATGGAAGAGAGGTACCAGGGAAACTGGGATATCAATATGCTGGCGGACTATTGCTGGTGTTTGAAGCGAGACGTGCCCGAAGAAAAACACAGACGGAAAGCCAAAAAAACTTCCTTCCTTCCTCAATAAACTTTTTTCCATATTCATTGTATGAATAAAAGTATTTATTCACACAATGTTTTCATTTTTCACGAGTGTTCTTATTATATTACTCGTATCTACAGTGTTTAAGCTAAAAAAATCAATAAATTTGGGGATAAAATTGGACTTATAATAAATGGCCAATAGAGAAAAAAACCTGACCTGATTGAGGAAAACCAATGTAATTTTCGAATTCAACATGGTCGAATTATATAATATGAGTTGAAAAAACCCTCACAGCAGACAAAAAAATTTCATATGCATACCAGTGTAATATTATATATATATATTAATACGTATGGAGATACGTATGGTAAAATGTACGGTTGAGAAAAATTAATTTATTGTAATGACTAATGAATAAGTATTTTTACACTGCGTTAGTAAATCTCTAAAAAAGTATATATAGTATGTAAAATTTGAATAATAGTTTTTATTCACTGATTGTAATATTGTCGTCGAATTAAATAACAATTGCGTATATTACATAGACAAAATATTTTATAGACAAAATAATTCATGGACAAAGTATTTTTATTTTATAGACTAAATAATTCATAGATAAAATAATTACATAGAGAAAAATTACTTCTGAAAATTCACAGAAAAAGGTTAAGTAAAATAAAATATTTTATATAACGTAATATTATATATTATATATTATAATATTATTATAATTAATATTATTTTGAATTAATTTTGCTATTTTGTTTGAATTAATATTTTATTAGTTTAGTTACATATTTTATACGATGATATTTTACTTTTTTTAGGTTCTTCTGTATTATCGTCAACTAGACAGCGTTCAGTTCTCTCTTACCAAGCATTCTCTACAACTTTTAAACTTCAACCATGGAGCACCAAGAAGTAGTTCTCGACATTGAGATCGCCTCTGTCTCAGGCACTTCTGAATCTCAGTCTGACCAGAAGCCTTTCCAAAACCCGTGGCCCCACCTGGAGCGCTACTTCAAGCTTAGCCGTCAGGACAAGCACAACAACAAAATACTCTATTTTGAGTGCCAAAAATGCCTCCCGACCAAGAAAATTGTTAAAGGCCATGTCAGCAGCCTTAGTAATTTGAAGTCACACTTCAAGAGGGCCCACCCATCCTTAGCTATTCAGTTTGAGGAGGATATCAAGGCTGGCTCAGGCCGTGGCAAGCGTCACTCCTCCGTCACTCCTGCGCAGCAGCAGCTCTGGCGCCACAACCCCCGAACTGCCCGTCAAGAAGGTCTGGCAGCCCACCATAGGCGAGGCCCTGGGCTTAGCCAGTTCTGGCACTGCAGTACGCCAGTTCACTGTTGACGAAAAGATAGTCCGTCTTTTCGTCAACAACATACTCCCGCTCCACGTGGTTGAGTCCGAGGAGTTTGTTGACCTGGTCAAGACCCTCAACCCAACAAAGGTCAGCATGTCCCGCCGCACCCTGGGCAGGCGCATTGATGACCAACAACGGGCAGTCGAGGAGGCCGTCATCAACACTTTTGATGGGTTGACGTACTTGGCGACCACTGCCGACTGTTGGACTGCTCACAATAGGTAATTATCTTTATCATTTATTTCTTTCTAAATATTTATTGTACTAACTACATTTAATGAAGTTAGTACAATATCGAGTAAATAAGCATAAAATGATAAAGAAAATAAATTGTATTCTTATGTGTTTCTTTGTTTTAGATCTTTCCTCGGCATGACAGGTCACTGGATTGACCCAACCACCAGGGCCAGGAAGCATGCTGTCCTTACCTGTACCCGTCTGACTGGTCGCCACACTTATGATGTCATAACGAAGATCATGGTCCAGGTCCATGAGCGCTTCAACATTCAGGACAAGGTAGTCAGGACAACCACCGACAACGGGTCCAACTTCGTGAAGGCTTTCACCCAGTATGGTGGCCAGGTGGAGCTGTTACCTGACCTCGACAATGTTGCCAAACTGCCTGAGGCCGACTCAGACAACGAGGACGACACGGCTGAGGGTGACGACGCCATCAACATTGTAACCCTCGGCGAACTCCTTGATGAGGAACATGAGCACCCCATTCTACCAGTCCACATGAGGTGTGCGGCTCACGCCTTCAATCTGGTGGCCTCCGTGGACTTGGGCGCGAACCTCCTCAAGCAGACGGGTCCCGACGTCGCTGCCTTCAACGCCCTCAACAAGAAAGCCCACGGCAAGGCTCACGCACTCTTCAATGCCCAGGGGAGGAGTCCTCAGATCGGCGACGCCATCGAGGAGGCACTGGGCAGGAGGCTGGTGGTCCCTGGCAAGACAAGGTGGAATGCCTTGTACGACTCCATCGTCGTCCTCAACAACATCCTGGCAGTGGCCAATACGAAGGCTGAGCTTAACAAGTTCCTTATACGCACGGAGAAACTCTCGCCCTTCAATGACCAGGAGATAGCCTTCCTGAAGGAGTGGGCCAAAGTCATGTCCCATGTGGCTATCGCCCTCGACACCATCCAGGGGGAGAAGAACGCCTACCTTGGAACCCTCCTTCCCACAGTGGCCATCACCCTCATGAAGCTCAGGAGCATGAGGAGCAGCTTGGCCGTCTGCAAGCCACTGGTCGACGCCCTGGTAGCAGCCGTCACCACCCGGTTCAACCACTACCTGAACGACCGGGACTGCCAGCTGGCAGCTGCCTTCCACCCAAAGTTCCGGCTCCACTGGCTGCGCAGGTTCGACAGCGACCAAACTGTCTCTGTCAAGGCCGCCATGGAGGACGAGGTCGAGAGAGCACTGAGGAACCGGAACGTTGACAGCACCACCAGCTCTAGCGACAGCAGCATGCCTGACGACCTCTTCGCTGGGTGGACGGCCGGTGGCTCAAGTACCAGTGTCAAGCAGAAGGCCAAGAGACTTGTCGACACTTGGCTGGACACTGATGGGAAGGTAGACATGACCGACTCTGACTTCATGGGGGAGCAGATCTTCATCAACCTCTTCCTGAAGTACAATACGCCAATTCCGTCCTCTGCCGCAATGGAACGGCTCTTCTCTCTCGGCAAGGACATCTTGAGGCCCAAGAGGTCAACACTGGCAGTTGGGCCTAACTTTGAGAAGTTGGTCTTTCTGAAGGGCAACCAGCACATTGTGTCACAGTCTTTAATAAATGTGCCTAAAATTTAATTTTACCTTTCAGTTCCCGCCATAATAATTCCCTGGTAAATTAAAATTTAGTTAATGGTTAGTGGTTACAAGGGTTTCAAAACATGTAATCAGTACATTTTTTATTAAAAAAAAAAAAAAAGTTATTAAGCAAAAAAGTTGCAAAACTTGATAAAAATACAGTTAAATACCTATTTATTGTTGGATTTTGCATAAATAAACATTTTCTATGGGTTTTAAAGCTTTTTTCCTTGATTTTTTAAAATGTTAGTAAAGAAATAGTTAACGGATTATCGTTAACTTCCGTTAACTTTGTAGTAAAATTATCGGATTATCGTTATCGGAGTTAAAAATTGGGGTTAACGGATTATCGTTATCGAAGTTAACTTTTTGGTTAACGGTGCCCACCACTGAGAACTTCCTAGGAAACAAAATGTCTGAAAATTATAAAGATCTTGTAAAGGATTTAGTTGTAAACTTTCAGCAGTTGGGTTGCAACATGAGCATTAAAGTTCACTATCTCAACAGTCATCTGGATAAATTTCCAGGAAATCTTGGTGATGTTAGTGAAGAGCAAGGTGAAAGGTTCCACCAAGATATCAAAGTGATGGAAGAACGATACCAAGGAAGATGGGATACCCATATGATGGCTGACTACTGCTGGAGCCTGCAAAGAGATTGTCTTGACATCTCTCATTCTAGGAAGTCCTATAAGAGAAAATTTATCAGCACTGAAAAGTAAGAAAACAAGAAAAAGACAATGTTAAGAAAACTGGTCCTGTTCTTGCTTTAATATGGATTCATTTTTTGCTTATTTAAACACTTTTAATCACTTTATGTGTCAATATTACCATTGTATATTAAAGTTCACTCCCTGCACAATTGTTTACTTTTCCATGCTGATTCTGAGTATGTAAAAACTTATTTTTTGAAAAGAAAAAAAATTGGGCATAACCCTGCCAAAATGCAATATCTCCAAAATATCCATATTTGATTGCTCGAAAACCTGACGTGATAGGCAAAAACTAAGGTGATGTTTGAAATCAGCACACCAAAGTTACCTAAAAACAGGTGTTAGAATTAAATCAGCAAAATTGGTGTTGGGCAGTGTTATGTAATGGGGTTATGGGCCCCCTGACCCCTTTGACAGACAAAATTTTATGAGCCAGTCCGCCACTGGCCAGTACTGTCCCTTGTGGTACTGAGCTGCGTACTTCCGATTCTGATGATGATATACCTTGAATATTGACGACCTGCAGACGATCTCTAAGGAAGTTGTAGGTCCATTTTCCCACTTTGCCTGTTATTCCCATATATTTAATTTTATGTGCTATTTATACCATGGTCACATTTATCGAAAGCTTTAGCAAAATCTGTGTATATAACATCGTAGTTGTCATTGCCTTCCAATGCATCTAGGATATTGTTGTAGTGTTCTATTAGTTGTGATAGGCATGATTTACCTGAACGGAATCCATGCTGATTTTCGTTGAATCTTTCCCTTGTCTCCAGGAAATCATAAATTTTCTCTCTAACTATTCTTTCAAATACTTTGGTGAGGTGGGACGTCAATGACACTGGTCTATAGTTCTTTGCTTGAGATCTGTCCCCTCCTTTATATATAGGGACAATGTTTGCTCTTTTCAAGATGCTCGGTATTTCCCCAGTGTCTAGGGATCTTCTCCATATCCAGTATAAAGGTGTAGCTATTTCATTTTTACAGTTTTTAATCAATAATGCGTTCCAATTGTCCGGACCTGCAGCTGTATGTGGTTTCATTTCTCCTATAGCTCTCGCTACATCTTCTGGTGTAAAATCAAAGTCTATTATATACTCTCCTTGCAATTCCTCTTCAAAGAATGCATTTATGTCAGGTATCGCTTTGTCACTTTTTGGGGTACTGAAAACTGATTCATATTGAGCTCTCAATGTATCAGATATTTGTTTTGGATCGTCGGTTAGTTCATTATTTCCCGTCCTTAAGGGCCCAATAGCGGCGCGCGTTTTTGTTTCCCTTTTTGCATAGCTATAGAAGTATTTTGGATTTTCCTTTATTGCTTCTACCGCCTTTTCCTCTTCCTTCTCTGTATGGTTCTTAATCAGGGCTTGTATTTCCCTATCGATACCCTCCAGTTTTTCTTTTATTGCTTTCCTGTCATTATCTCTGCAGTTACCTAACTTCGCCTCCACTCTCTTTCTTTTGCGGAATAGTCTTCTCTTTTGCCTCTCTAGCCAGCTCCTCTTTCCTTTTGGCTGTGATTTCGGAGCATATTTTTCTAAAATTCTCAGCGTTTTTTCTTCCAAGGTTGTTAGCACTTCTTCAGTTGTTTTATTCTCGAAAATTGTTCTCCATTTTATTTGGGCCATGTGCGATCTGATTGCTTCCCAATTTATAGTCTTCGAGTTTAAGTTAAAGGCCCAGAATTTACTTCTTTCCACAATATGTGTATTGTCTTTTAATGCTGTCGTCATATTTGTTGATATCTCGTTTAAGTTGTGGTCTGAGATAATGGTTGGGGTTATTTTATATCAGCAATCAAGTTCGTGTTATTCGTGAATACCAGATCCAGGAAGTTATTTTTTCTGGTATTTTCTGTTATCTCCTGTGTCAGCATAAACTCATTTGTGAGAGCCATCAACATTTTTGCTTGCTCCTGGTCTTCTCTTGTGCCCCTCTTGTCCTGGTGAATATATATATTCCTATCCACGTTTTTGTATTTTATAAATGGGAAGTTAAAGTCTCCGCAGATCATTATATTGGGGATGGAGGGTTTATGGCCTTCATTAGCTTTCTGATGTCATCAATGGCCTCCGAGAATTTTTCGGTTGGGGTGCTTGGAGGTCTATAGATGACTATTATTATCAAGTTTAGTTTTTCTGTTTTCACTGCTAGGAGTTCCACATAGCTGTTTGATTTACTTATTATCGTCTCTGTCATATGACCTTCATGTACATATATAGCACAGCCACCTTTCCGTTTCGTCGTTCTATCCGCTCTTAGTAAGTGGAAGCCCACTATATTTATCTCTTTCTTATCAATACAATGTTCGCAGTTTTCACAATTTCCTTGGCAATCTTTAAGATGAGTTTCTGTGAGGCATGCGATGTCCGCCCTTGTTTCGTCCATAAATCCTTTCAGGTACGAAACCTTATTGAGTGATTGGTTTGGTCTCATTCCTTGAATATTAGCCAGGACAATTTTTATGTTCTCTGTTTTTCGTTGCCCCTTGTGCATTTCAAGTTCGTTTTCCTTCGATATCGCTTGATTCGTTGCCCTATGATCCTCCGAAAGAGATCCGTTTCCGCCTACTTGTATTGGTAGCTTCTTGCCCGGTAGCGATTTGGCTCGCGGGTTTCCAGCTGTGTCAACTGCATGTGGATGACATTTAGCATCCGTAACGTGTCCGCGATGTTGAAAAAATTTTCTTGTTCGCTTATCGTGTTCCTATTGTCGTTCCTATTGTTATTTTTATTCCTATTGTCATTTAAACTTTTTCTTTTGTTCGTTGAGTCCGTCGGGAGATGTTGATAGTAGCATTTTTTCCTGAATTTGCATGTTCCATATTTTGCGTAAGTCCTGCAAATGTCCGGGTGGTAGAATTTACATCCGTCTCCAAATTTACAAGGACCATTATTATAGAAGAAATTGCATATTGGGGGATTTCATATATACATTGTCCTCTTTTAAATCTGCAATTATCTTTTATATAATACCTGCATGTAATTCCTTCCCCATATTTACTCTTGGCTTTTGTTTTTTGCTCCTTTTTGGGGAACAGTTTTACTTCGTTTTCTTGACTGCCCTCTTGTTTTGTCCTATTTGTGCTAGTTGTGTTTGTGTCCTTCGTTGCCCTTATGCTGTGTGTTGTCTTTAAACTCTTTGTCGCCTGTATGTTTTAGCCTCGTTTTGTGACGGTATTTGATTTTTTTCTATTTCGCCTTTCTCCGTTTCTTCCGTTTTCCACTGTTCTTTGTTCCCACTTTCTTCTTTCATTCTCTTCTCGTAGTCTCTTTCTGCTTATAATATAATGTGTATATATATATATAATATATATATATATATATATAAGCAAACAACCACAAGGAAAAGGAAACACAAAGTCCGAGCGCTTTCGTGATATATTCACATTATCAAGGAGGAACAGAAAATAGACGGAGATTACAAAGTATTTGAGTTAAATAGACAAGCAAAAAATTCACAATTGGCACCTCAAATTAAAGGCCTTAAAGCCCTCTAAAGATTTTTTCAAATTGATAACATAATCTGTAGGCAGCTAAATAACTGAATAAAAAAATATATACTCTATAGATGAAATTAGACAAAAAGAAAACCAATACAGAGAACAAAAATTATTATAATGGTTATTAACACTAATATTTAATTAAAACAGGCAATTAATAGGCAAGAATTTAATGAAAAACAAATAGATGACGTAGATAACAAATAGAAAACATAATCTGTAGGCTGATTAATTACTATACAGATGAAATTAGACAAAACACCAGTACAGAAAACCTAAAAAAAAAAAAAAATTATTATAATGGTTATTAACACTAATATTTAATTGAAATAGGAAAAATTAAAAGGCCCGAAATTAATGAAAACAAAGGGAAAGTTGCCATCGTCTTACAGATTATTACAAAATTTCAACAAACAATCTGGAAAAAAAAATTGTTATCCCAACAGCAACCCACTTCAAATATCCAATAAACCACCCAGCAACCAAAGATTATACACGAAAGAAATATTACAGTAAGTTGTAAATATTACAGTAAGTTGGCGATGGGCCTACTGTTTTCTTAATTGCATTTTTTGCCTCTTAATGGTTTGCCCTGGTTAAATAAATAAATATTATGTGTCTATTTTAATTGTAATATTTCTTTCGTGTATAATCTTTGGTTGCTGGGTGGTTTATTGGATATTTGAAGTGGGTTGCTGTTGGGATAACAATTTTTTTTTCCAGATTGTTTGTTGAAATTTTGTAATAATCTGTAAGACGATGGCAACTTTCCCTTTGTTTTCATTAATTTCGGGCCTTTTAATTTTTCCTATTTCAATTAAATATTAGTGTTAATAACCATTATAATAATTTTTTTTTTTTTTTTAGGTTTTCTGTACTGGTGTTTTGTCTAATTTCATCTGTATAGTAATTAATCAGCCTACAGATTATGTTTTCTATTTGTTATCTACGTCATCTATTTGTTTTTCATTAAATTCTTGCCTATTAATTGCCTGTTTTAATTAAATATTAGTGTTAATAACCATTATAATAATTTTTGTTCTCTGTATTGGTTTTCTTTTTGTCTAATTTCATCTATACAGTATATATTTTTTTATTCAGTTATTTAGCTGCCTACAGATTATGTTATCAATTTGAAAAATCTTTAGAGGGCTTTAAGGCCTTTAATTTGAGGTGCCAATTGTGAATTTTTTGCTTGTCTATTTAACTCAAATACTTTGTAATCTCCGTCTATTTTCTGTTCCTCCTTGATAATGTGAATATATCACGAAAGCGCTCGGACTTTGTGTTTCCTTTTCCTTGTGGTTGTTTGCTTATTAATAAGGTCATGTGTTATTTTGTGATTCTAGTGCATATATATATATATATATATGATACACACAGAGAGTGCATGGAACAAGGAACTCTTCTGGGATAATTAATCCACAAAAACTCAGGGAACCATTCTGAGTTCATTCCCATTATATATATATATATATATATATATATATATATATATATATATATATATTAGGGTGGCCCTTATTTTTCAACTTTTGAAATTACTTGCTCCCAACCCCTAATCTTCTTCCAATATATAAAAAAGTGCTCTGTGCAAAATTTCAGCTCAATTGGGCTATATTAAGGTGGCCCCCAAAGGCCCTAAATTTTCAAAATTCACCGATAATTGGTATTTCTAATATAAAACCTTTATAATTCATTTGCAAACTTTGTTTGGGAAAATAATCACAAAGCATAATCGAAAGTGAATTTTATTTACAACAAATAATTACGCCGCTTATATAGGCCGCAGGCGCAGAACTTTCTAGAACCTTCCAGAAGCGGTTTTTTTACGCACTTATGATACTTTTCAATTTCCGTGAATATCTCGTCCAATTTTGGTTTTAAGTAAATAATGGTTATAACTAAATTTATTGTAAATTGAATTCTCTTTCGATCATATTCTATATTTCTTTCGAATAAAACACTGTAAAGAAGATAAAAACGGTTTTATATGAAAAAATATCAATATTGTTAAAATCTGAAACTTTAGGGCCTTTGGGGGCCATCTTAGTATTGTCTGATTGAGCTGAAATTTTACACAGAGCATTTTTACATGGATTAGAACAACTTTGGAGGTTGGGAGATGAAACATATTTCATTTCAGAAAATCACATACAACTAAGGGCCACCCTAATATATATATATATATATATATTATATATATATATATATTATATATAATATATATATGTGTGTGTGTGTGTGTGTGTGTTTTACATATAGGTTCGCGTAACGGTAATTTTTCGTATAGTGTGTCAGGGAAGGAGGTAACAAGCGTAGAGCAGGAAAAAGATTTAGGAGTTATAGTCACTGGTAATTTATAAGTAGCGAAACAAAGTACAGCAGCGGTCAATAAATAAATAAATATATATATATATATTTATATATATATATATATATCGTAAAGAACGACGCTTGTATAGGAGAATATACCGCGCAAGATGAGGAGGGAGAACGAAACAAATGAAAAAACGAGGTAACCACCCGGGAATCGAACCCGGGATCTTCCGATTGCCGGTCAGATATGATAACCATTACACCATGGGCCTCACTCGATCAAATGCCGTAATTCTCCTACATACGCGCAGAAACCGGGTGGTTACCTCGTTTTTTCATTTGTTTCGTTCTCCCTCCTCATCTTGCGCGGAATATTCTCCTATACAAGTGTCGTCCTTTACGTTAATTATACTGCGTGTTTGCAGTTAAAATGTATATAATGTACGGCATGCGGGAGGTGCCCCCTTGGGGCATTGGTTTCTGCGCGTAAGTAGGAGAATTACGGCATTTGATCGAGTGAGGCCCATGGTGTAATGGTTATCATATCTGACCGGCAATCGGAAGATCCCGGGTTCGATTCCCGGGTGGTTACCTCGTTTTTTCATTTGTTTCGTTCTCCCTCCTCATCTTGCGCGGAATATTCTCCATACAAGCGTCGTTCTTTACGTTAATTATACTGCGTGTTTGCAGTTAAAATGTATATAATGTACAGCATGCGAAAGGTGCCCCCTTGGGGCATTGGTTTCTGCGCGTATGTAGGAGAATTACGGCATTTGATCGAGTGAGGCCCATGGTGTAATGGTTATCATATCTGACCGGCAATCGGAAGATCCCGGGTTCGATTCCCGGGTGGTTACCTCGTTTTTTCATTTGTTTCGTTCTCCCTCCTCATCTTGCGCGGAATATTCTCCTATACAAGCGTCGTTCTTTACGTTAATTATACTGCGTGTTTGCAGTTAAAATGTATATTATTATATATATATATATATATATATATATATATATATATATATATATATACACACACTACTGGTTATCAGTAAAAAGACACAGGAATGTCACACTTTGCACTAAACTTTAGACTTGACTTTTTTCCTACAACCATGACTACTGAAGTAACGATTGTAACTGAGTGAGTTTTTTATGATGAGTATGTGGTGGTCTTACGATGGTGGTGGTGATATGACTGCATGATTTTTTTAATGGAACTACATGGTGATGTTAAGACAGAGAGGGTGATTATGTGACTGCATGGAGATGTGTTAATGCTTAAATGCTTAATATAGTAAACACCGTTTCAGATTTACATCAACAACTACAGTACTATTCTATATTGAATTAGTACTAATGCTTATTGCCTTAGTCAAGTTCAACAATGTCACACTGTCCAGTGTAGTATCATTGTATATTTAATATGTTGTTAATGCTTAATGCTTATTAAATAATGATATAAATTATAATAGCTAGCGTTATACCATACTATACTGAATTAGTGTTAATGCATTGGCATTGATAATTAATTGTCTCTGCTTGTCTGAGTTGATAATCTTATAACTCAATGGGTATCTGGTTGGAAAAAGTTTGAGAATCACTTGTTTGAAGCTTTTCTGTTGTAATAAATTTTTTTTACTTCTTTATTTACTGGATATGCTGTTAATTTTCATTTTGTCAGTGGTCTAGTTATTTGTGAGTAATGCTAATAGTTTTTTGCTTTTTTAGGAGTCGTGTTTGCACCAGTGAAGGCAAATTTTGAAAAGCTAACCTCAACCCTTGAAGTACTGTGCGATCCCAAAGAAAATGTGGACACAAGAGGATCAGCTCAGATTTTGCTGTCTGCTGTATGTGATTTCTCTTTTTTGAGTTACCTTTCTTTCTGGTGTGAAGTCCTGGAAGAAATTAATCTCACACAAAAGTATTTGCAAACAGTTGGAATCAGCCTTGAAAAGTGCATTGTGAAGCTCCAAGCTCTAAAACTGTTTCTTGAAGATCAGCGCAATGAAATTGTGGAGAGGGCCATTCATTATGCAAGTTTGAGGAAATGGACAATTCTATGGAGAGAAGAGGGAGAGTAAAGCTCCGAAAAAGGATGCCAGGAGAGGTGGCAAAGGACGCTGGTCTCACATTGCAAGAGGAAATAAAAGGGCTATGTTTGAATGTCTTGATCGCTTTCATCAAGAATTAGAGATTTGTTTTAAGGCAATGAATCAAATTCTGTCATTCTTCGCTGTTATTCAGCCAAACACTTTAGTTGTTGCAACAGAAGAAGAACTTCGGACGTACTGTATATTCCAAATTTGACTCAGATTTTCAATGAATTCTCTGATGACGATATCAGTGTGGAAATTGGACGACTTCGGAGGCATTTGGAAGCTGCCAAAATCAGCGTTGAAGCGGCAAAGAAATGGACAGCATTGCAGTTTCTGGAGTTTATTGTGAAATGGGATTTTTGTGAATCTTTGCCAAGCTTGTCACTGTGTTTGAGATTCTTTTTGACCGTCTGTGTGTCTATTGCTTCATGTGAAAGAAGTTTTTCCAAATTCAAATTGATAAAAAATTTCTTTCGCTCGACCACGAGTCAGACAAGATTGACAAATCTGGCTTTACTTTCTGGCTTTACTTTCAATTGAACATGAATATGCAAAGAAGGTGAATTTTGATGAGGTCATTGATCAATTTGCAGAAATTAAGGCTCGAAAGCAGAGACTGTAAATCCTCTCTATTTACCTTTGAAGTATAGGCTGTGCGTTGAGACTGGATTTCCTGTGTTTTTTGTATAAAATAAAATGCAGTATTACCTGTTCACTGAATTTTTAATGTCCTGCATTTTTCTTATTTCCAATTTGCTTATGACAGTACTGTACTGTTTAAAAATCTACTTGCAAACATAATATATTTTTCTGTGTTTAAATTTTAAAATTATTTATGGGGGTGCCAAAGGAAGGATCCGCCCCGGGTGCCAAATACGTTAGGTACGCCCCTGAATCTAGCAACCTTCAAGATACTTCCTATCAACGACACGTGGTTAAAACAGATGCGGAATCAGGTGATCTGCAATCTTCAAACGTTGGTCCAGAAGAAAGAGTGCAGTCACTTTATCTGTGACGACTATCGCGAGGTGGCAGAGCTAACACTCACTGTACTCGGAGCTCGTGAGCCTCACGAAGTGAAGTTCCGTCGTCCAGGTGCATATCATCACGCTCGTTGGATTACCAAGGTTTGTAAAAACATGTAGAATAGTATAAATAATAAATATATAAATTCTATGACAAATATTACAACGTATTAGAAAAATTATAGACAAATATAGTATATAGATATTTTAAACCATTGAATTTGCCCATTATTAAAACATTGGCATAGAATCTAATAAAAAAAAATGAATGAATTTATCTATTTTAGGTGATTTACAACACGAAGATGTACCTGTTTCGGGAACGGCTGGGTTACGATGAACACACCTTACTGACGATGCAAAGAATGGTACAGTTTACCGCCGTACTGTACCTCCGAACCTGGCTCTCACCGCCAGTTGCTGCTGATGCTCCTGTCAACGACCTCTGCTTCTACCGAGATCTGATCTGCTACAAGATGGTGGACAAGGAAGTAGCTGAGAGTGCTCTAGGTGTTCTCTGACGGCACACTTCTTACATGAGGCCAGAAAAAGTAGTGTTTGCTCTTTGCAGCGATTGTGTGACCAGCAAACAGAAACAAGATATGGCACAAAAGCTGGCCTCACTACCAGTGTCGGAAGAAAATGAAGAAAGCCTAGTCCTTCTAGACAATGACACACAGCTGATAGACATACTAGACGAAAGATCGTGGTTTGTTTTCCAGCTCTTGAATGCTACTTCAACCGCGTGGATGAGCGAACCGGTAGAGGAGTGGATTGATGATCAGGACTTCAATACTTTTTATAACTTTGTCAAATGTCTTAGTCACCAATGATGTGGCCGAGCACGAAGAACAATTGCAATGGCTTCTACAAGCAGTTGAAAAGCATCGAAACACCATACCCAACTTCAATAAATCCACATTGAACAGTCTACGTTAGACACACCATGCAGAACAAAAGAAACAGACCATAATTAGTACCAAAATATGATTCAAGTAAATGTCTGGTAATACTGATTCATTTATCTTTTGTACAGAAATATCAGCAAATGTTCTTAATTGCATTTTTATATCAAGAACACATAAAATCAAGCAAACTTCAATAGAAATATAATAATTAAGTTCATAATTACGGAAAAATTTAACTTCCTTAAATGCAAGAAATTCAACCTCAATGAGGAACCCCTAAACAAAATTTGATTTTGATAAAAATGGTATCAATGGACTTCTATTGACTTATATAATGGGAAAAAATACCATCACTTATAAATTTCAAACTTGTTTTTTTTAACCACTCTAATGACCAAGCTACACACAACAAACGCACAGTGTCTAGGCATCTCGAAAACCCTGGACCTTGATTTTGGCTCTCTTCTTCTTCTATTGGGGGGGGGGGGGTTCGCTTTTGCGGGCGTTTACCCTTGGCCCCTCCTTCCTGCATAATATATATATATATATATATATATATTCAAATAACTGGCCTCGCTCTAAGTTGACTAATTTGAAGTGAAATTTGGTTTTGTCATTTCACTTCATGTCATTTGAAACCATTCCTCCATTTCAAACATATAAATTTTGTAATTAATATTTTAATTATATTTACCTATTAGATAAATTTAATTTATTTGCAAATATGCTTTACAGCCTGTTAAGTAGAATTGGGGTGTTACATCAGCTCGAAGGAATCGTATTTCTACCAATTTAGAACAACTTTAGTCACAAACTGTGACAAAGAAATCTAAAATAAAAATTCCTAATATAAACGAAATAAAATATAAACAAGCTATAGGTCGTGAGTTATGTTCGAACGCTGTAAATAACTTTAAAAGTTGATAAAATAAAACTTCATTAGGTAAGCAAAACAAGGAAGGGCGGTGATGAGTCATCCCAGCTGAATCATGAACTGGTGAAATAAAGGAAATGAGTATTTGCTTGTTTTGTTTGAGAAAACTCTTGGAAAGTTTCCACATGAAAAAAGTAAAATATATGGACGTAAAATGATGTTACAAAATCCATTATTTTCTTTAATATGAATAAAATTTAAATTCTCACTAAACTTTAATCAAAGAAGACAAATTATCTGTACACGATAACGGAGTAATACAGTAAAAATAAAGAAATCTTACAAAATTAATAATACATAAAATTAAGTTGAAATCATGTTTTTCTTCTGTTTGATTGTATATGCACATTTTTGTGTGACGCACTCGAAAGAATAACACGGAAGACTTTATTTATATTAAATAAATCGTTAAAATAAACTTGTGAGAAAAGTAAAGAGAAATGTGAAATAAAAACGAAATCCTCATTCCTTAATTAGAAGATATTAACTAAATTTAAAAACAAATATATAAGATGCGTATCATATAAACTCGTAATAAGTCTTCAAACTAAAATTAATTAAAATGCAAATAAAATGTTTCATATAAAATCTTCAATAAATCCTTGCTGCAGAGAAATAAAACAAAAAAATTACTTTGCCTTACGAACAAAAAAACATTTTAATAAAGGGGGGAAAAATAAAATACAAGTTTGAGTATAATTTAACTAATATTATTTTATTTATTTTGATTGGGTTCAGAATCCCAGCTGAGCCTTGAACGGCCAAACCCTGAGGGGCTACTTTAACTTATAGCCTAAGTTAAGCTAGACTAAAACAAACTTACAGACTTAGAGGTCCTATTAGGTCCTACCTCACGGTTGCTGACTCGCCGTGGGCCTACCTTAGGCCTCAGTTGCAGAAAATTAAAAAAACAAAACAAAAGGGGCACTATTTATGGTCTTCTTTCTAAACCTTGCAACAACAACAACACAACCTGCACCATTGCACGATGCAACAATCTTGTATCTAAACAAGCAAACTGAATTACAAGAGAGCTCTCTGTAAGACCATGCCCTGTAAAAGCCGCATTCAACAAACGAGTAGAAAAGACGCGCCGGTGCCCACAAAAAAATGATGCCACAAGCGTGCCCAAACAATGATGCCACAAGAGTGCCCAAACAATGATGCCACAAGAGTGCGCAAACATGCTAGCTCTAAATTAAGTGAATTTTTCACTAACCTTACAATTATGATATATATATATATATAATATATATATATATATATATACACACACACCTTAACTTAATATATACAAGCAATGCTGCATCAATCAGCTTATTCGTCATATCGTCTTGGGACAACAATGGCTCTTCCTCTTCTAGATTTTCTAACAAATATAAACTAGGGAAGCTATAAAGCGCGAAGTCGAGGGATATCTTTATAAGCAAATAAACCCAAAAGTTAAGGAAAGAAACATTTTAACCTTTTAACGTATATGTTTCTCTAATCCTAAAAGTATAAGAATTATCGTTATTCAGGACTAAATGTTTCAGTAACAAGTCGCTTAAAAGACAGATTTTTGGGTTCCTTTGCTGACAACTGACACATGTAGTCGTGAAAAGGTTAAAGTAATAAATTATAATGTGTGAGATTGTTTTATCAAAGCCTACAACATCGTCTAGGGCTATACTTCGTCTGCATGGAATCCAATAGGCGGAGAATGTCTCTTCTCATCAGACGGATGGCAGAAACCTTGCATTTTCCTAATACAACATTTAAGGTAATCTCCTATAACTGTAGAAGCCTAAACTTAGGCAATGACAGTAAACATAGACAGATCATAATTGATAAACTGTTACAGAATGCCGATATTCTGTCTGCAGGAAACAATACTTAAAAGACCTGAATAGTCTGTCCAGTGACTTTCATGGGATAGGGGAGGCCACCAGAAAAACAAAGTCTTCTTGCAAGCTACACGCTTGGTGGAGTAGCTATCCTGCGGAGGTTAGGTATGGGAAATGCATTGTGAATTAAACTTGGTTTGAATTGGTTGACTGAAGCAGAAATTTGTGTTGACAACAAAAAACTTAGCATTCTATATATCCATATGCCTTTCCAAGTAGTTGATACCGAGGAAGATTATCTCATTAAACTAGGACAGGTCAGTAGTGCTTAATGATAATTCTCTGTTAACCACTTAAAAGCCTTCTGTGCAAATAATAACATGACCCTTTCATCCATGTCCAACATTCCTGGTGACAGCTTTACTTATGTTAGTGATGGTTGGCACACTGCTTCATGGCTGTGTTACTTTATATATATACTTGATGCAAATCAGGCTGTTCTATTTTAAAAGAAGCACAGGATAAGCTGTATGGCAGATAAAATTATAATTCCAACGGTATTTAAAAGATGATTTAATGTTGTTTTTTTCAGGTAGGGTATGGCTGACAAACTTGGAGTTGTGGATAGAGCAAAAATTGCAACAAGATACGAAGTTTGGAAGTCTTTGATAATAAGTTCAAAGATGGTGGGGTGCTGAAAAAGTTAAACATGCAACACTCAACCCTAAAACAATAAGAAATTGTTACCAGAAGTTGATGATAACTGGTTTGGCGGTTGATTCAAAATGCAGTGGAAGACCATCAACATCACGCGTTGAAGGAAATGTTGCAGCGGTTGAAGTAACTTTCCTTCGAGGCCCCAAAAAATCAATAAGAGAAGGAACACGAGAAACTGGACTTAAGTATCATACAGTTAGAACGATTTTGAAGAAGGGATTGAAATGGAGAACATGGAAACTGCGTTACGTTCAAGAGCTTCATCCGGAAGATTGTGACCGTCGTATGGAGTTAGTCAAGAACATACTTGGATAGATGGAAGATTGGCCAAATCTTTTGCAAAACATCATTTGGTCTGATGAAGCAGTTTTTTACGTGGGAAGTTTCGTCAACAGACACAACAGCCATTACTGGGCTCCTAATGATCCTGAAGCAACTGTTCAGAGGAGTCTGAGTCGTCCAAAGTTAATGGTATAGTGTGGGATGACATGTGAAAGAATCATCGAACTTTTCATTCTGCGGGAAACAATGAACGCCGAAAGATACCTCCAAATGTTACAGAATTTAGTGCTACCTGAAGTCTCTTCTGGGTGGCCTAATACACAGGAATTGCTCTTCCAGCAAGATGGGACTCCACCAAATCAAAATGTGGAAAATGCTGGAGCTTATGTGGAGTTTTAAGTCACAAGATATAAAATGACATTAAATTATGCTTAAGCTACCATTGGATTTACAATTTTATCTCTCATACAGCATATTCTATGCTTCTTTAAAAATAGGGAGTTACTTTTCAACCACCCTGTGGTTCTGATCATATCCCCTCTTAATTGAGTTTAATATTAATAGTATTTTCGTGCTGTCACAGGAATGATACATGCAAAACAAAGTTAGACTAGTCCAGGGTTGATGATGAGGGTATACAAACGTATTGTAAGAAGCCTGAGTTATTGTTAAGTAGTACTGTATATGTATCCCTAATAATGCTTTAGCTTGTCAGGATGCCAACTGTAGAACTCAGTCATATCTTGGAACTTAATGACATATATGAGGAAACTCCCCTATCTCAATAATGGTATCTTAGATTTAAATAACTTTTAGGGAAAAACGCTATACATGTAGAACGAACTGAGATGACTATGTGGCTGAACTCCATGATGCATCTAGAGATGCTTTCTTATTCCGGTGTGAAAAAGAGTAGCCAAGTCAAGGGTAGTAGTGTGGGCGCAAAATGGGAGAGTGCAATTGCAATGTTGATCAGTGTTGCAAGGGGTGGGAGCAATGTTCCAAGGGGTAGGGGGACTGCTACAAAGGGGAGGGGGTATTGCAACAAGGGGGAGTGGGCTATGCAACAAGTGGTAGGGGAAACTCCCAAGTAGCATGGCATGAAGGGGGAGGGCTTTGGGGAGAAGATGGGACAGCTTCAACCCCAAAGGGGTATCCTAACCTAAGAAAGTAAGCCTTAACCTGAGAGAGAGAGAGAGAGAGAGAGAGAGAGAGAGACCATGTTTTCATCTGGCACCAGCCAGACGCATAATGCGAGCTTAGGGTACCAGCATCTGTTATACAGGGTGTCCCAGAATTAACTATCTATTTCAATGAAATCGGACAAATTTTTTAAAAACACACTTTTATTTATGTTTATCATGTTTAATATGTGTTAAAAATGTATAAATTTCTAAATTTTTTTCATAATTTTATTTTCATAATTTTTTCATTATCTGGTCCAATGAAAGACCGTCTGAAGTCATAGAATGGCAAAGAGACTCTCCAAAAGTTAACGTGTGGCTTGGAATGACCAAATCCAAAATTTATGGTGCTCCATCTTGTTGAAACACAACATTATCAAGAATGCCATCATCAAGAGGCTGTGGTTCGAGAAACTGCTGAAGCATATCAAGGTAGACGGTACCTGTTACAGTTGCTTCCGCAAAGAAGAATGGGCCATAAATTTTGGATTTGGTCATTCCAAGCCACACGTTAACTTTTGGAGAGTCTCTTTGCCATTCTATGACTTCAGACGGTCTTTCATTGGACCAGATAATGAAAAAATTATGAAAATAAAATTATGAAAAAAATTTAGAAATTTATACATTTTTAACACATATTAAACATGATAAACATAAATAAAAGTGTGTTTTTAAAAAATTTGTCCGATTTCATTGAAATAGATAGTTAATTCTGGGACACCCTGTATAGAAGGTCGGGGGTTGCCAGATATTGCCATTTATTTATAAATGGAAGGTTCCAGTTATTTTAATTATTTATATATGAAAGGTTGCCAGACGTTTATTTTAATTATTTATTTATTGAAGGTAAGAGAAAGATGATCTCAGTGCTTAGAGGAGGTTGCCAGTTATTGAATTTATTTGTACATATAGAGGGTTGCCAGAGAGCACCATTTATTTTAATTATTTATTTATTAAAACTCGTGTAAATCCTTAACATCTGAGAAAAAAATAAATACGAGATAAAATCCAATAACAGACATTGAATGAAAGAACAAATGACATAAAATAAATATACAAGCAAAAATAATAATGCACACTTTAAACAATATATATATATACAGGGTGTCCATAAATGTTTACCCTGAAAACAGTATGCTCTCATGTTTTAATGACGAATCTTACATCCGTTTTCTTTTTACAGGTGATCTCGTACACGCATACAGTTTCTGTGCTGGTGTGTTTCGTCTACCGCATTCGCCGCTAGGAGCGCTATAGTAGCTGTTCAGTTAAGATGGCGTCTGTGACAGAGAAGGCACAATGTGTTGTGTGGCTTGCAGAAACAAAATCTCCTGTCAGTGTTCAGCGAAGGTTCAGAACAAAGTATGAAAAGAATCCACCTGATGTGAAGTTAATTAAGTCGTGGATGAAAAAATTCTTGGAAACTGGAAATGTGGAAAAGGGAAAGAGCAGTGGTAGACACTGTTTCCGCAACTGTGTACCTGGATATACTCACCAATTACGTCATCTCTCAGCTGCAGGACAGGCAGCCAACTGTCATCTTCCAACAAGATGGGGCACCCCCTCATTGGGCGCATGTTATTCCTGAAACTCTCGACGCAACATTTCCAAATCGCTGGATTGGCAGGGACGGGCCAATCCCATGGCCCCAAGATCACCAGACATTACCCCGCTGGATTTCTTTCTCTGGGGTCATGTTAAAGATTTGGTTTATGCAACAGTTGTTCCAGATATCAGGACATTGCGAGAACGCATTACGGATGCAATTGCAACAGTTAACCCACAAATGTTGGAAAATGTTTGGCGTGAGTGTGAATACTGTTTAGACATTTTACGTGCCAGTAGGGGTGCACATGTGGAAGCTTATTAAGTTCATTAACTACGTATCAAAACTTTGTATGTTTATCTACTTATGATTAAAACTATGTTTGAATACGAGTGTTTATTTAAAAGTTATAACATGCTTTAATCAGGGTGATCATTTATGGACACCCTATATATATATATATATATATATATATATATAGTTTTATAGTTTCAAGGTTATTTTATTCTACTTTATTATTCTGTATTTTTTTATAAAGAAAATTCCGCGAAATCGGAGTAAGAACAAAGAAGAGGAAACATGAAAGCAGAAAAGCAAGCAAACAAACAATCTGAAAGTGAAACTTTTTACTTGTACGAGAACTAATATATCAAAAAGCAGTTCACTTCCAAAAGAATTTCAATCTTATTGTACCCACGTCAATTATCCCTATTAAAATTTCTCTCATCACTAATTAGTAATTTTTTAAGCTTTTTATAAATTTAGGATTATTAATAACTTCAGCTTACCACATTAATCCCTCCCTGGCCCATTCTTCATGCAATAAAAAAGTTCTGCTTTACTTTACTTGCAGTTCTTTAGTAATTTTTTTTTATTTTTCAAGCTATTTTCAGCTTAAATTAATTCTCGACCGAAATCATATTGCTTTTTTTAATATGGTGTTTGCGTTTTTAAGATAATCAAATAAATAATTCGTACTTTCATGCTAGTATACTAAAATTGACAATAATCATTATAAATATTCTATGAGAATAACATTTTTTTTCACCTTATTAACTTCCCTATAAATCGGAAAAACGAATTGCCTTCAAAACACTAAAAAAAAATTCAACAAATTTCTTGACTGCTTCGAGTAATCTTTTGAACGAGAAGGAATGGGACATAAACGCATAAAAACGCACAATAGAATCAGGTGAATTTTTGGAGGCTACTCCAAAGCCATGAACGAGACATGTAGGAATGCGGATGTCTCACTTCCTAACTCAAGTTTTAACTGCATCTTGTTTCTACTAATATATATATATATATATATATATATATATATATATATATATATATATATATATATATATGAATGAAATGAAAATGAAAAGGTTTATTGGCAGACTATAGTCCATATGACAAATATTATTAAAATGACAGTTCATACACTAAGGATAAAATATATACAATTGATTAGAAATAATACTGCACTGTCGAAGTTAAGTGGAGCTACAGACAGACGTTTTCGTACCAAAAGTCCATAGCTTAGAGGATAAATGGCAGGACTCATGGATAGCTTGGATGATCGGGTTGGTTGATTTTTTAATTCTTTGCATTAGACTGTGTTGAGCACGTCTTGTTACCTCCGGGAAGCTCGGACATTGCGGGTAGCAAACATTTGCGAAGCTGAGCATCTCGGGGGTAATTTATGTAAGAGTCTAAAAGACCTGTTGTACAGCAAATTTAGGGTTCTGCCAGAACCTTTTTTATAATTCACCCAGAGTTGCTGACCGTATATATTACTGCAGAAAGTACGAAAGAGTGTGTCTTTAGCTTCACTTGTACAGAAACGAAAGTTCCTTATGGTCATATTCGCTTTAGCACACAGGCTTCGAGATTGTTTTCTTATATCCGAGTCATCACTCAAGGAGCTGGTAATAGTTTGACCCAAATACTTAAACTCTTGTACTTCCTCAATTACTTCACCATTCATTTTAAACCTTATATCAGCTGGCTGATTACAGCTTTTAGGATGAAATTGCATAACCTTAGTTTTTGTAACATTAAAAAGAATATCATGTTTCTGCGAATACACTTCGCAGACTTTAGTAGCCGATCCAGACCTTTAACAGAGGGACTTATTAACACCATATCATCGGCATAAACTAAGTTATTTATCCTTGTGTTATCTATACAACATCCTACTGTTGCCTCATTAAGTGAAGCAATTAATCCGTCAATATACACATTAAACAGCATAGGGGAGAGCAAGGAGCCTTGTCTCACCCCGCAAGAGGAGCCAAAACACTCGGATAGTACATTGCCCCACCTAACAGTGAAAGATTGGTGGGAATACCAAAATTTCAATAAATTTAATATGTACATGGGAACCTTCCTGTCTTCTAGTTTTGCAAATAAAATATTGTGGTTCACCCTATCATATGCCTTACTTATATCAAGGAAACAGCTATAAATGGTTGAATTACTGTCAATGTATTTAGATATTGTTTCTTTAAGTACATAGATACACAGGTCAGTTGAGTGGGACCTTTTAAAGCCAAACTGATTAGAGATGTCCATAGGAAATCATTTAATCGGAGTAACAAGAGTTTTTCTAGTAGTTTCGAGAAGCAGGAAGCGACAGCAATAGGCCTGTAATTATTGCTGGACAGAATGTCTCCATACTTATTTTTGACCAGGGGCAAGATATATACCCTCATGAACTCTGCAGGGATATAGCTATGAGCAAGCATGGCTGATAGGAGCAATGATATATGCAGACATACTACGTCATTTGCATATTTTAAGTGCTCATTCGATAAGTCATCTACCCCTGACGCAGAACCAGTCTTTAACTCTTTAATTAACCTCTTTACTTCAGAAAATGATATCAAAATATTTTCCCTTGTCCCTCCCACAATCGTTTCGCTGCAATCTATCTTAAGATTATCCCTACTCACACTATTAAGAATGTTAGAGTAGTGGTTTTTCCACAGCTTTGCAATTTCATCCTCCCCCGACACCCCATCGATTGTCGGAGGGAGGACATTTTTGACACCCGTTTGATTCTTAACAAATTTCCAAAATTTGTTATTATCGTTATTTATGCGAGCTTCACAGGCTTTTGATGCTCGAATAGACTCTTCTTCCTGTTTACATCGCCTTATGGCCGCCTTATACTGACCCCGACTTCTACACATATTTATGTATACTGGTCCTAATCTGGGTCTACCATGAAAGCACCACAAATCGTAGGCGTCTTTCGATTCCCTCTTCAGGGGGGCAATAAAATCATTCCATCCAGGAATAACCTTAGTATGATAGTTGTAAGATTTAATCAAGGGGCTTCCTGCTTCTCTTAACAGGGATATTATCTTACTATAATACCTATCTATGAGTTTACAGTGAGAATCATTTGAGCAAGGATTATTACAGCAAGGTGCAAAATTTCTAAATTATTAAAGAGGTGACATGTTCTGTCTTTGTATTCTATTCTCTGCTGCATATTAACATTGGACCAATCGACGCGATTATTCTTACCTATTGAGTTCTTGTTAAGTCGTGTTGCGCATAAATTGGTAACGTTAATTAATATTTCTAATGGTCTATGATCAGAAAGAAGGAAATCATGCAAAATATGAACTCTAACAATTCGATCCTTTAGATTATTACTAGTGAGACAATGATCAATCCACCTGGTGGTACCACTCATATCGCTAACGTATGTAAAATTACCACTGGCTACCCCTAATACATCTACATCACTTATACTTAAATTGGCCGACTCGCACATGTTACCCAATTCTCCAAAGAATTCCGAGTTCACATGTGCGTTAAAGTCCCCCATTATTATACAGTGAGAATATTTGGGGTTATCTGATAATGACTTAATTTTGTACAGCAAATCAATGTATTCATCTAGATTACTGCCGTTGTTGTATGGTAAATAGCAGTTTACAATTAATATGCAATCATTGTTCACTTGTAATTCAATGCCTAACAACCTTACGTTATCGCTTGTTAAAAATCTTATATGTTTTGACAAATTTTTCCTTAATAAGAAAGCAACACCACCAAAAGGCCTACCGTACATTAATTCATCTGACAAGTCTACTGCTGATGACGCATGGTACATAAAGTCATCATGGATGGTAGAGAGGAATTTTAGCTCTTGCTTAGGTAGCCAGTGCTCCTGCAGGAGTATCAAATCTGCACTGTCGCAGATTTTATGAACATCTACAGTTGAATTCCTCACTGACCTTACATTATATGAGACTATTTTCAACAAGTTATCCGCCATGACTGATAGAAAATTTATTATTAGTAAGATTATTATTATTATACACAGTACAACTTTCAGGCATTACCGTTAGGGCGCCTATTATTATTATTATTATTATTATTATTATTATTATTATTTTGCCTGTTATCAAATCTCCTGGAAAAGTGAATAAACTCCTTAACAATAATACCGTCGGCCATTGACTCATATTATACGGGTTGAAATGCATTTACACCTTTAATTATTACTTTAAAAGAGTTATAATACGGAGATTTCGTGTTTAGTTTATTAACTATCACTATACTGTGTTCACCAATGATTTCTTCTATCATGTGTCGAATATCGCTTGCCTCGTTCGAGAGCTGAATTCGCGACACAAATAGGGTGAGATTCTCCATCGGTGGCCTCGCCGCGGAGACCGGTTGAGGAGACCTTTGGGACTGGCGCCTATTAACAGTTACCCACCCGTCCTGCTCCCTCGATCTCCCTGAGGCAGGGTTCGCCTGCCTGGGGGATGGGTGGCACAACCTTTGGGGGATAGGAGGCCCCTCCCTTACTCTGTGGCTTGGTGAGGGTCTGTTAGCGGTGTTTATACCCTGACGGCCGCGCGTGCCTCTCCTTCTTCGGTGGGAGGGGGGAACTGCGTACCGAGCGAGGCGTAATCGAACACCTCTCCTCTGCAGTGGGAGGCAGGGAAGGGCAATATGCCTCGACTCTCGGCATTGACCGTCCCTGTTCCTCATTGTGAGATCGGGAGCAGGAGTCCTTTCCTGAACGGGAGGGGGGTTGACCGCTACCCCTGCATGCTGCGTTTCCACCCCTTCAGGGGGGGAGTTGGAGGCGGGGATTTCGTTTCCCTCGCTGCCCGACACGCTTCTTGGAGATCTGGCTTGCTGAACTACTTCCGAGTAACTAGGCTTTGGGAGGAGCGTCTCTTTCAACGCATCTAACTCTGACCGGAACTGTTCTATCGAAATCGCGTTTTTCTGATTTGACACCACGTGTTGGTGTTTCAGTTCAACTATCGACTTTTGTACCTCATTATACTGTTTGAGGAGCACCGAGACGTTTACGTCACCCATAGAGATTACCGGTATTCTATGGAAGTTAGTAACGTAAAAGGTAATATTATTCTCATTATCCCGGAGGGTCGACACTTTATTTATAATGTCTTTCAGGGTATTCTCGTTTTTTAGAATTACCTCTATATATATATATATATATATATATATATATATATATATATATATATATATATATATATATATAGTTGTTGTTGGTTAGCCGATCAACCCACCCTGATCGAGCAAGCCGCGGCACGCATGGTAACCGCTCGCCCTCTCCGGAGTGAACCAGAGGTTCAGGCATTAGTAATGTTGTGTTGTCAGTTGTGCTAGAGCGGTACAGTCTGTCATAATACGTTCAATTGTTTTGTGGTGTGTCCTGGCACAGGTGGCAGTGTCGTCTGTGGAGTTGTCTAGTCTGTGTTTTATGTGTCTGTAAGTTGGGGTGATGTCCAACTTACAGACATATAAACACAGACTAGACAACTCCACAGACGACACCTGCCACCTGTGCCAGAAACATCACAAACAATTGAACACATTATGACAGACTGTACCGCTCTAGCACAACAAAGAACACATCACAACATCACTAGTGCGTTGAACCTCTGGTCCACTCTGGAGAGTGCGATCGGTTACCTGCGTGCCGCCGGCTTGCTCGATCAGGGTGGGCTGAGCTGCTAACCAACAACAACAACAACAACTATATATATATATATATATATATATATATTGAAATTTTATTCTGAACCCATTTTTTTTATATATAGGACTATAAATAAATTGAATGACAACTGACAACTAAAATATGCAGGATCCATATACATTTAATGTTGCAACTCATCATTTCTGTGTCTGACTCTGGCGGTGAGGCTCTAGTTCACTCCAGCATGCTGGCTCCTGGGTTGGGCGGGTACTCTCCCTGTTACTGAACGACGAAAAAGCTATCTCTATTTACATTTTCGAACTCATGTCTCGAGTGTAGTCAATTTTAACTCCTTAAGCCTAATCCTCGTATGAGTTTGACCTAAGCGACGGAATCATCTTAGTTGCTCGTCTTTGAACTCTCTCGATTTATCTTTTTATTTCATTTGAAGTTGTAACTGTTGAAAATCAGACGTAAAAAGTACCTTTCTCTAACTAATTGTTTATAAAGATTTATATATATATAGAGATTGTCTCTAGGTCTGATCTTTCTTCGGAACCTAACCTAACCTATCTCATCTTGATGATGATGTAGTGACTCACGCTTCAGACTATAGATGTAACTGGAACCTAACTTAAGCTAATCTAAAAGCCTAAGAAAGAATATAAGGACAATCTAACCCACGCTCACATACAGGATCTTGTTGTTCCTGATGATTCATGCACCCAGATTTAGTGTGCATTTTTACAAAGTTGTTATACCTTTGAACCTCTCAAATGTTATTTCTGTTTATTTTAACGTTTTGAAAATTTTGGCCACGTTCTAACACAGCTTTATAAAATCAAATTATTATTCTAGTGATATATTGCATTTGCACGTATCTGCTGTCTCCATGCATATCAAACTATAGGTTGACTTGGAACACACACACACACACACACACTTTCCTTCACAATCGAATTCCTCCTTACTTCTGGTTAGATTTAGGTCTATCCTATCTACCTTTACCGAAAGTGGCCAATAGAAATCCCAAAGGTATGCTAAATGCCTTATAGTTCATACATTAGGAGCCTTTAAGGGATATCTGTCGCTTGTATTTTTGCTCATAAAACATGTCAAAGTGAAAAATTTCACTGAAAATTTTTATAAAGATAAACACTTCCATACACGGTATCATATAATAAAGTTTTTTCTTTAACTCGGTTAACTGAAGATGGCAATAAAAAAATTCAGTTATAAATTATAAATTCAATCCTAAACTCATATATATAACATATATATAGATATATTATATATATATATATATATATATAGATATATATATATATATATATATATATATATAAAAACATATATGTATATCTATATATATATTATATATATATATATATATATATATATATATATATGGGATGAATTTCACAATAAAACACGTGAAATGAATGAATGCTGCAAACCCCACAAGGAAAAGAAAAACGATTCAAGGCCTCCCTGACGAGGTGTAGCTTTGAGTACACGAAAGCCCTTGGAATCGTTTTTCTTTTTCCTTGTGGGTTTGCAGCGTATATATATATATATATGTAAAAATGAACAATGAATAATTCCTGTATAATTCGTATATTTGTATAAATCCTTATATTCATTATATTCATACAGTACTTATATTTATATAATCTTTATATTAAATATTCATTTTTACATAAGGACCAAAATCGCCTACTGCGAGTTTAGATAAAATTTTGATTTGCTTTCTATTTTTGCCAAAT
The DNA here is from genome assembly GCA_023014485.1 of Bathynomus jamesi. NCBI lineage: Eukaryota > Metazoa > Arthropoda > Malacostraca > Isopoda > Cirolanidae > Bathynomus > Bathynomus jamesi. The sequence continues at coordinate 81,005 of JAJOZX010001102.1, read as the reverse complement.
AATTGGTGAATTGTTTCATTTTTTTAATATTCCTTAATATTTACTGTATACTCGTATAAGTATATATATTTAATTAATAGTTTCACCCACTCTTGTACAATGGCTGTAAACCCTTCATTACTGTATCTCTGTAATTCGTTTCCTTTAATTTCTCCCAATAATGACTTGTACTGTACGTACGAATTAAATAACTATGGCGTATTAATTATGAATTGACGTATGGCATAATTTGAATAATTATGACGTCATAAAGTAGCTGAATTCCTTCACATTTTCCATACCTTGAATGCTGAATCATATCTTTAGTACTCAATGTATGGTAAATTCTTTAACATAATATTATTATTTATATGTTGTTCATTCATACGTCCATTTCCTTTCTTGACCATTATCTTTTATTTCCATTATCTTTTATTGTCTACCTATGCTCTATTGACATATCAGTCCATGTTTACTCGTGTCCGTCTATATATCACGCACACAACCTATTGTGTGACTACCGATGTGTGTACAAAACTTTATGCATTCGTACGTATCCGTTAATGATTATGATTATGTACGTAACTACCTTACATGTAAGTACGTTACACATGTTTTCTTTTTATTTCTTTTCTTTTAAATTATTTAATTTCTCGCAATAGACTCGTAAATGTTTATGCAAGTGTTCGGATTCCGCTGACAACGGCAAAAGCGAGAGCTTCTGAGGTGAACACCCTCTCTCTTGCTTGCTTCTAATCAAAAAACATTATTATGTTTATATATATACACACACACACATATATACATATACACACACACAGTATATGCCCATGTACTTTGTTATACTCCTAACATCCTAATTGTCTATAAATATGAAACACTGTAAAACTATAGTTAATTGTTAAATTGTAATTAACTGTAATTTAATATGATGTAATTAATATACTTTAATGAAACTGTAATTAACGATAATAAGCGAATGTGAATTAATTGGTAATTATGATCATAGTTGTAGTAAACCAAAATTACAATGTACTCAGTGATGTACTTGGGATTGTACTCAATGTACTACTCCGACATTATGTCGCCATTTAGGAATACATACTCGGCGATATTATTATTTTTTGTTATATATTTTTCGTTTTATTTTGGGATCTTTCAAAATTCTGATATGACTTTAAATTATGCTTAACGTTTAGATCTCCAGTTATAGGGGGGAACTTAACCTTCAACTGCACCCCCCCCCCCCCCCAAAATTTAGACTTATTTTTTCTTGTATTATAAATTCATTCACTCCTGTCTTAGCAGCCCTTCAACGAGGAGGCCGAGGGCTGCCGCACTTTTAAATTCCGGCCTGAACCATGGTCGAAAGAGGTCGAACCTCTCCCCCTGTAAAAGTCTGATCTAACTTAGAGGCTGAGCATTACCTGTACATTTTAGCAGTAAATTACAGTAAAAGAAAGTTTTTTATCTTCTCCTTCGAGCCTTGTTCTCTTCAGAGAACTTAGTCTTAAATAGAGAAAAATAATTTCCCGATACGTTATAAGAAGGATCGAGGAACCTTCAGAGAATTTAGTAAGCCTCCCAGAATTCTCCGAACCACTACAGAAGAACTTGGAGAGTAGTATAGAAGAAATTACTGCGAGTAACAAATCCGTTGCTGCTTCCTAACCAGAACCCCCGTCGACTTCGAACCAACCAAGGCCATAGACGGAGGAGTTAATAACTGGCGACTCTGCAATCAGGATTCTTCCAGTCTTCCAGGCCCTGGAACTAGAACCAACATCCAGTTGACCGGCGTGTCAGGACTTCTAGTTCGTCACATCCACCCTTGAACCGGTGTGTCACGACTCCAAGTTCTCCACGCCTAGTCTTCATCCAAGAACATGTAGCCAGCAAGACACGTCTTCAGGACACGTCTCCAAGATTTCGCCGTAGGAATCTTGTTAAGTACAGATCTTTTTTTAAATAATCTCTAAACATTTGAGAAGTCAGTATTATTAACAGTTAATAATGAGTATCAAGCCAGAATTTACAAGAAACACAATGAACATTCACTACACTAGTGATACATTTCTTTTTATTGAAACGGAGTTATTTTCACTATTATAGTTAGTATAGAATAATTTTATTTTATGTACCAAACATAATATTACCGTACCTTCGCGTACATTCGAGTGAAATGTTGTTTACATTTTTTATTTTTGTTTACAATTTCTTCAAATTATTGAATTGAATTGACTTGAAATTATTGTGCATTATTATTATATGAACAAATTGTGCATTATTTTTGTATTTCTTGGATAGAGAAAGAGAAAGTTTGTAGAGATAGTTTATAGAGACACTTGATAGCAGTTCAAGTCAGTCAGTTGCATCCAGAGGGACAACCACCCCAGAGATTTATAGAAATACTTGATAGCAATTCAAGTCAGTCAGGTTGCATCCAAGAGGGACGACTGCCCCAGAGAATAATTGACAGCTTAATGCTAAGAGAATCAGTTTAGTTCGGATTTCCGAAAGAAATAGGAAACCCACTCCACGTGATAGCAGTTCAAGTTAGTCGGTTGCATACAGAGGGACAACCGCCCCAGAGATTTATAGAAATACTTGATAGCAGTTCAAGTAAGTTGGTTGCATCCAGAGGGACAACCGCCCCAGAGAATAATAGACTCCACTTGATGTCAGTTTCAAGTTGCAAGTCAGTTGCAAGTCAGTTTCAAGTTGCAATTCAGTTGCAAGTCAAGTTGGTTTCAAGTACGTTTCAAGTTGCAAGTCAGTTTCAAGTTGCAAGTCGGTTAGTGTCAGTTTCACGTTGCAAGTCGGTTGCAAGTCAGTTTCAAGTTGCAAGTCGGTTGCAGGTCAGTTTGAAGTTGCAAGTCAGTTCCAAGTTGCAAGTCGGTTAGTGTCAGTTTCACGTTGCAAGTCGGGTGCAAGTTGCAAGTCGATTGCAAGTCAGTTTGAAGTTGCAAGTCGGTTGCAAGTCGGTTGCGAGTCAGTTTCAAGTTGCAAGTCGGTTGCGAGTCAGTTTCAAGTTGCAAGTCGGTTTGAAGTTGCAAGTCGGTTGCGAGTCAGTTTGAAGTTGCAAGTCGGTTGCGAGTCAGTTTGAAGTTGCAAGTCGGTTTGAAGCTGCAAGTCGGTTTGAAGTTGCAAGTCGGTTTCAGTTGCAAGTCGGTTTCAGTTTCATTATCCTTTATTTCCATTATCTCTTATTTCCATTATCTCTTATTTCCATCATCTTTTACTTCCATTATCTTTTATTTCCATTATCTTTTATTGTCTACCTATGCCCTATTGACATATCAGTCCATGTTTACTCGTGTCCTTCTATATATCACGCACACAACCTATTGTGTGAATACTGATGTGTGTACAAAACTTTATGCATTCGTACATGTATGCTAATGATTATGATTACGTACGTAGTTACGTTACATGCAAGTACGTTCACATGTATTCTTTATATTTCTTTTCTTTTAAATTATTTAATTTCTCGCAATAGACTCGTAAATGCTTATGCAAGTGTTCGGATTCAGCTGACAACGGCAAAAGTGAGAGCTTCTGAGGTGAACACCCTCTCTCTTGCTTGCTTCTAATCATAAAACATTATATATATAAAAACATATATATATATATATATATATATATATATATATATACAGTATATGCCCATGTACTTTGTGTTATATTCTTAACATCCTAATTGTCTATAAATATGAAACACTGTAAAATTATAGTTAACTGTTTAATTGTAATTAACTGTAATATTTTAATATGATGTAATTGTTTGTACTTTAATGAAACTGTAATTAACGATAATAAGCGAATGTGAATTAAGTGGTAATTATAATCATAGTTGTAGTAAACCAAAATTACAATGTACTCAGTGATGTATTTGGGATTGTACTCAATGTACTACCCCGACATTATGTCGCCATTTAGGAATATATACTCGGCGATATTATTATTATTTTTTATTTATTTTTTCGTTTTATTTTGGGATCTTTCAAAATTCTGATATGAGTTCAAATTATGCTTAACGTTTAGATCTCCAGTTATAGGGGGAAACTTAACCTTCAACTGCACTTCCCCAAAATTTAGACTTATTTATTTCTTGTATTGTAAATTCACTCACTCCTGTCTTAGCAGCCCTTCAGCGAGGAGGCCGAGGGCCGCCGCACTTTTAAATTCCGGCCTGAATCATGGTCGAAAGAGGTCGAACCTCTCCCCCTGTAAAAGTCTGATCTAACTTAGAGGCTGAGCATTATCTGTACATTTTAGCAGTAAATTACAGTAAAAGAAAGTTTTTTATCTTCTCATTCAAGCCTTGTTCTCTTCAGAGAACTTAGTCTTAAATAGAGAAAAATAATTTCCCGATACGTTATAAGAAGGATCGAGGAACCTTCAGAGAATTTAGTAAGCCTCCCAGAATCCTCCGAACCATTATAAAAGAACTTGGAGAGTAGTATAGAAGAAACTACTGCGAGTAACAAATCCGTTGCTGCCTCCTAACCAGAATCCCCGTCGACTTCGAACCAACCAAGGCCATAGACGGAGGGGTTAACATATATATATATATATATATATATATATATATATATATATATATATATATACAAGTGATCAGTCTTTCCTTGTGAACAGACGTGTTTTATCGAGTGTCCAATGTTACCAATTGAATAAGTAGTTTTCGTTGAAGTGTCTTCAAAAACAATAGTGTTTGGTGCATTCTTAACTCAATTACATCGTGTTACTAATCATTCACTAACGAATATATTTCATTTATTGACTTTATTCATTAGTATGTTATTTGATTAAACGAAGGCTAGTGCACGTGGCTTCCTTGTTTGTTTTTCGAATCTATTACAAAACGAGGTTTAATAAGGTTTATTTTGCCTTGTTCGTTTTTCGAATCTATTAGAAAACGAGGTTTCATAAGGTTCATTTTTTCTTGCTACGGGCTCATCAAGTAGAGTGTGGTCACCCACCATGGGAAAAAGGAAAAAAGGAAAGAAAAAAGTCGGTCGAATAGAGGACAGATAAGTTTTTTAATACTTTTTCTTTTACAGATCCTTCGTCGGTAGCCTAATTAAATATATATATCCATTTAGTGTAAATTTGTGTTACAAGAACCTGTTTCTGCGTTTCAAGAACATTTTTGCGAGCTTGCGCAGGTGACGGCACAATAAGCACGCGGTAGACCTACGTTGTAATTTATTAATTTTGAAACGCTCGTTTTTTGTTTGTTTTTTAATTAATTTATAGCATGGCACCCCCGTCAAGTACTTGCAGTCGCTGTGAAGGGAAATTTGCCGCTTACGCGTTTACAATGGCTAATAATAATGAGCAGTTAGTTTGCAGGTGGTGCTCAAGCATGGAAGTCCTGAGGAACGAGTTAGAACGTGTGACGGAGGCCAGAGTGATACTTAAAGAAAGGGTGATGCTTGTGACGGCAAAATTAGAATCCCTTGAGACTCCAGTTACGACCCCTCCTGCCTCAGTTTCTACTAATAATATAAATAGTACTAATAGCCCTCTCTCTTCTCCTAGTTCCCTACCCTTCGTTCGAGTGCGTAATGGAGCCCCATTGAGAAAACCTAAGACTTGTCTACCAGTAATAACAAACAATAAGTTTTCTATTTTAGGTTTCAAAGATGCTGATGAACAGGAAATACGACTCGTTGGCGATTCCATTGTTCGAGGGCAGCTCGAGGAATTCTGTGGGAGAAACCCTTGTCGTAGGCGCGGTTACTGCTACCCTGTTCAAGAGTGGAGGATATAACTAATAGTGTTGACCATTTTACAGACGGAACCTCTGAGGACACAACGTATGTTATTCATGTCGGTACTTAATAACGTTTTAAATTCTAGATCGGAAGAGCTGCTGGCTAGGTACAGGGACTTACTAGAGCGACTAAAGGAAAAAACTAATAAGATTGTTTTAACAGGTATACTTCCTCGAATTATCCAACGTAGCGATTTCTACAGCAAGGCGACCTATATTAACAATAACCTAAAGTCTCTTTGCCAACAGGAAGGAGTGCATTTTGCGAATTTTTGGAAGTTTCTACGGCAGGAGGGACTTGTTCCTCGGAGATGGACTTCATCTTAATGACGTTAGAGCTGCGCGTTTAGGAAGACTATTTCATAATACTGTTTCTTTTCAGGCTGCCGTAACTCGAACGGTCCCGGCGTAATTTCCTCAAATTTCCCCTGCGCTCGCGAAGGTGTCGCAATTACAATCAATTTGAAGGTTCTATCCTTAAATGCTCGTAGCCTACGAAATAAAATAAACGAATTTTTAAATTTAATTGCTTGTAAAGACTATGATTTAATTGCGATAAATGAGTCGTGGCTTAGCAATGAAACACGTGACTTTGTAGGGGAGTCTGAAATTAGAGGTTATAGACTTTTTGTTTAAAACAGAATAGGTAGGCGAGGAGGCGGTGTTATGTTGTATATCTAGTGATGGGCACCGTTACATTAAATTGGGCGGCGTTACCGTTACTCGTTACACGTTGCCGTTACTCGATACATGTAACGACGTTACAAGTAACTAGTTACATTTGACATTTGTTTATATGCATTCACACGTGTTTTGAAACTACAGATAAACTTAGAAATGCAGCCATACCACATAAATTCTAATAGCTACTATTATTGACTATATAAATGTTGTTCTCTTAAGAACGATATATTGCACAATAATATGTACCACAATGGTTTCTGGGAAAAATGAAGAGACCTAGAAACTATAAATTTAGTTGTTGCCACTAACACGGAATAGTGAATTGCATTTAATAGTCCTCATGAATGGAATGGCAATGTTATCAAATTCAAATTCAAATATCGAGTAACGAAAAAATCCGTTACATTGATAACAAATTTGCAAAGCGTTACCGTTACATTGATACATTTGAAAATCTTTCAGGCGTTACCGTTACTCGTTACTTTTGTAATGTTTGCTACGTAACGTCGTTACATGTAACGCGTTACTGCCCAACTCTGTGTATATCAAAGATAATATTGCGAACGTTATAGCAGTAAAGTACACAATTCCAGAACCGATAGATTCGACTATAGCAGAATTTAAATTGAACGATTTCAAACTTGTTACGGTTATATATAGGCTCCTAATCAAACAGCTGATACGGACGAAGCGATATATCGTGAACTAAAGAGAATAATAGGTAGTGAGCAGGCCTTAGTTATGGGCGACTTTAATTGCGCCAACGTGAATTACGATACAATGCAGGAAGAGGCAGAAGGTAATCGTTTAGTTAATTTTCTCGAGGATAGCTTTCTTATTCAAAAGTTTGGGGAACGTACGAGGTTGGACAGTATTTTTGATTTAGTAATAACTACGGATGATAGGCTAATCGCTGATCTTCAATTAATACAACCGTTAAGCAAAAGCGATCACAATATGGTTGAGTTTGTCCTCTCAGTCACTCGAAACCAGCTAACTCGACTAAAATTCCTAACTTCCAGCACGCAGATTTTTGTAAATTTCGAAATGAATTGTCACACATCAGCTGGAAGAACGTAATGTGGGAATCGTTGAAACAGTATTTAGGAAGATAAATGAGGAATATGTACCGCAGAAAATTAAGTGTGCGAAAGTAAACGACAAGCCCTTGTGGTTTACTTCTAGAGTAGGAGATATTATAAAGAGTAGAATAGGGGTTATAGGATACATAAGTGCGATAAAGACAAGTTGTGGTTGCGAAACAACTACATATCTCTAAGGCGTGAAGCGAAAAGTGTAATAAAAAAGTCCAAGCGCGAATTTGAAATCTCAAAAACTCGTGACGGCAAAGAAAACCACAAGCGATTTTTTCAATACGTCAACAATTGGAATCCAGTAAAAAGTGTCTTGGGGCCATTGAAAAATGTTAACGGAGATCTAGTTTCTGAAAACAAGGAAATGGCTACCTTGCTAAACGAAATTTTTACATCAGTTTTTACTATAGAAGATGTAACGAATATCCCTACGGTCATAGACATATTACCTTTTGATAATGGTAATATTTTGGATAATATTGTGGTTAGTGAAGTGGAGGTAATGCGCTATATTGATAAAATGAAAATGCATAAATCACCGGGGCCGGATTACATATATCCCATACAAATAAAAGAATTAAAAGAAAGCATTGTTGTGCCGCTAACAAAGATTTTTAATGCGACTATTTCTGAGGGGTGCGCACCAGATAATTTCAAATTAGCAAATGTAACACCTATCTTTAAGAAAGGCGATAAAGGTGCGGCGGGAAATTATAGGCCAATCAGTTTGACGTCTGTTGTAGGTAAGCTACTGGAATCAATAAATAAGGATCGTATAGTCGAACACTTAGAACTGCATAACTTAGTTAGAAATACGCAGCACGGTTTTAGGCGAAACAAATCTTGCTTAACTGATCTTTTAGATTTTTTTTCAAAGCGTGGTTGAAGTTTACGATAGTCATCGGGCGGTTGATGTAGTGTACTTAGATTTTCAAAAAGCGTTTGACACCGTACCGCACAAAAGACTCATTGAAAAAACGAAGGCTCATGGAATCAGGGGTGTAGTAATAAATTGGATAGAAGAGTGGTTGCGAGATAGCAAACAGAGGGTTGTCATTGATGGAGCGGAGTCGTGTTGGGTTAATGTAGCGAGCGGCGCTCCTCAGGGTTCTCTATTGGGCCCCTTGCTTTTTCTTATATATATTAACGACTTAGATGTCGGCCTAGTCAGTACAGTTTCAAAGTTTGCGGATGACACGAAGTTTGGTGGTAGGGCGATTAATGACGAAGATAGAGGTAAAATCCAGGAAGATCTGAATAAAATCGTTGATTGGTCAGTCACATGGCAAATCAAATGAAATTTAACGTCGATAAGTGCAAAATTTTACATATAGGTTCGCGTAATGGTAATTTTGAGTATAGTATGTCAGGGAAGGAGTCAGGGAGCGTAGAGCAGGAAAAAGATTTAGGAGTTATAGTCACTGGTGATTTAAAAGTGGCGAAACAAAGTACAGCAGCAGTCAATAAAACGAACAAAGTGTTAGGTTTTATAGCTCGGAATTTTGAATAAAAATCGCGCGATATTATTGTTCTTCTTTATAAATCATATATATATATATAATATATATATATATGATGAATAAAAGCACGGAGGGAAAAGAAACACAACACGTGGTTTTATTCATCATAAATATTTTTCACGTGTCACTTTCTTGAAATAATTATTATATATATATATATATATATATACACATCTAAAAAATATATATATATATATACATATAATATATAATATTATATATATATATATATATATATATATATATATATATATATATATATATGTTAACCCCTCCGTCTATGGCCCTGGGGTGGTTCGGATTGACGGGGGTTCTGGTTTAGGAGGCAAGCAACGGATAGGTGCCTTGAAGTGGTTTTTCTTCTATGTTACTCTCCGAGTTCTTCTATAGTGGCTCGGAGGACTCTGGTAGATTTGCAATCTAAATGCTGAAGGTTCCGGATTCTTCTTATAGCGTATCCGGAAAGTTTTCTAAGTTTTTCTGAAGAGAGCAAGGCTCGAAGGGGACAATAAAAAGTTTCTTCACTGTAAATTTACTGCTAAAAAATACAGGTAGTGCTCAGCCTCTGAATTAGCTTCTGAATGACAATGGATGAATTTGAATGGGTTTATATACCCAAAAACTGCTAACATTATTATTATTAAATGCTAAGAAGGCTGTATTATTTTTGCACAATATTTGAAAATAAGTAAATTTTTTAGCTGTGGTAAGGCTTGAACGAGTAAACAAAATATTTGAAGACGAAACCATATTTTTATCTTAAACCGCGACTTTTCAGATCTGATGTTATCATGATCTGCCAAGTTAACTAAAAGTGGAAATCGGACTATGCATCTTTACACTAAAATATGCATATGAGTGAAATTTTAAGGTTTAAGATGTACAATTTTAATGCTTAGGCAAGACATGATCTCATTGTTTATAACGAAAGAGAGTGTATACAAAATGTGAACATTGCAAAGCTTAACAGGATTCCTTATTAAGCGAAATCTAAAAAATGATTATGAGATTTTAAAAAACAACAGGTCACCAATTATTTAGCAAAGTAGAAAGTGAATCAAATATTTTATCCAAACTCGCGTTGGGCGATTTTGGTCCTTATGTAAAAATGAATACACACACGTACATACATATGAGTATAGGCATTATATAAAGTTAAATATATAAGATTATACATGAACCATATAACACATGAATTTTTAAAATGGATACTTTTTCTTACAATGGATACAGAGACTATATAAATGAATACAAGAATTACATGAAGGATAAGATAATATAGGAATATGGGAATTATTTATGGTTCATTTTTACAGGGCTCTTCCCTCTAGAATGATATTAATATAATAACGTAACATCCTAACTAAGGCTAACTAGATGATAACTATTGGTTTTATAATACAGATTTATATATACAACATAAGTCGGGTGGTTTAAGTCTAGTTCACGTGGTCTGGGTACGCACTCTTGGTCGTGCATAAATAGTTTCATGTTCCGTGTCACTGGGTTTTCTTTGTTCCCAGAATGATCTTTTCATCACAAATACACCGAGGATAATAGCACACACAATAATGATACTAACGGCAGATGTTGAGAAAATGGTTACCGGTTGTAGTATTTGTAAGAGGTTGTTTTGGTTATCATCCGAAATTTTAAACCGGCTCAATTGATCATTCCATTCAGGGGCATGCAGTTCGGGTAGGATGGTTACAGGTTTTATGGAGAGATTTAAGATCTCTATGACGGGTTTAAATTTAATTTGCGACGGAAATGGGTATGAGTTATTAAGGGTAACCTTATACGGGTTGTATATTTGGAGGGCTTTTGAACGCAAGGAGCAACCAATTGGTAGCCGAATAATCATAGGGATTGTAATGAGGGAATAATTTGATGGACACTCGAGGGTAGCGGCAGTCCTGTTCGCGAAGGAAACCCAGATGTCTGGTCCAATTCGTAGTTGGATGGTTTTAGGGGAATGAAATTTTTTAAATGAACATACGGGGGCATGCCGGTCACGAATTAAATCGACAAAGCAAGACCTAGTAGTGGGAAGAATAACTGGTTTGAGTGGAGGGCAGATGAGTTGTTTATTTGGTTGCGGGAATCGGCAATGCCGGACGTCGCTATCTGACATCATAGAATAAGCTGATAGATCTTTGGTGAGGAAAAGGTAAGGTGGTACGGTGGGTAAATACAATCGATAGACATTAGAGTTATTTTGGTAGGGTGTTGGGAAAGGGTGAAATCTATATACGTCATAAGTGAGGAAATCGAAAAATGGTATAATTATGAGGTATGTGTAGGGGCGTGGTCCATGTACAGTCCAGGTGTATTCTAGAAATTGAGGGTAATTAGTGTGGTTGAGTGGGAATATGGGTGATAATTTTAATTGTGACTGGGCGGTGTGAATCAAGGACTGGAGTATTTCCCATGGTATTAGGGTGGAAAGAGTGATTTTTCCATGGGCTAGCTGGGTTGCACGCAAAACCTTGGAATGAATCGTAGTTATTCGTTGTAAGTATTTATCGATTAGGGTTACTTGTATGTTCATTATTTCTATTAATTCTAGATATCGTTTGTGTTCTTTGTATTGAGCTAACATGGATTCAAGGTATGTGAATCTGTCCGAAAGGGAGTGAAGGAAGCGATTGTTTTCGTGTAATGACCTAATAGTTTGTTCTAACATGTGTCCATTATATTGTCGATTCCGAGCGAAGAGATTCAATTTAAGTTCAACTCTTTTAATATCTTCTTCGGTTGCTAATCCGAATAAACCTTTGAACAGTTTCCCTCCTATATCTATCAGTCCCCTTTTACTTCTTTGGTTAAAGTTTTCGGAATTTTTGGTTTCAGTTTGTATCCATGGTAAGGCTAATATTTCTGATAGGGCGCGTGCTGTAGTTTGAATATTTTCGAGGGTATTTTCTAACAGAACGCGACTTATCTGATCTTTTCCTTGGAAAGAATTTTGGACTTTACTTTCAAACGTTTCTAATTGGGTTTGTATCTGAAGGAGATTGATTTTAATTCTAGCAGGGGGTTGCAAATTTATATAAAGGTCTGCATGCCCTTTCAAAAATTTACCTTCTGCAAGTTTTTCTATAACAACTCCGGTAGAAATTTTAATGCTAGGTCTACAAGAGTAAATAATTTGGAAAATTATAAGGGGGACAATTTTATTCATTTCTACGCCTTAAGTTATACGGAGCTGGGGTAGTTGTGTGGATACTTGTGTGGATACTTGTGTTGGTGGGCGAAGGGGTCGGCCTCGTTTTGGTGGCAATGGGGGTCGACCGTTGAGCTCGGATTCTGAGCGGGTTCGTTTCTTATGTGAAGGTTCTAGTTCACGTGGGTGATGCATTTGCGGGCGGTATGTCGGGTCCGTGCGTCGATCATCAATCGGCGAGGGTGGTGACAGAGGAGATGGTGGAGTTGGAGGAGATGGTGGAGTTCCACTGAGTGATTCTCTCGAAGGGGTTTCTCCAGGGTCTGGGTCCGATGGGACGCTTGGCTCTGGGGCCTCCTCTTGTTCAGAGATTGCCTCGAGTAATGGTGGTATTACGAGGTACCAATCTTCGTCATGGGTAGCGGTTCCCGCGGTGACTACTTCAGTTTTTTGATCCCTGCCCGATTTGTTAATATCTTGACCTTTTGAAGGATAGGCGGCTCGAACGCCTGGCAGCTGTTTTTTGGGAAGGTGTTGCTCGGAAGCTATCTTCAAATTGTCAGCGTGAATGATCTTTAGTTTGGAATGATCCCGGAGGTCGAGGATTTCATAACGATTTTTTCCGAGGTCTTTCATAATCCTATATGGGCCATCCCATTTCGGGTATAATTTGCGATGAGCCCCTGGCGGTTTCACGCTCTTCAGATAACATCGCATACCAACGATTATAGTCCGTTGACGGGGATGACGCCTATGTTGTTCTTGCTCCATCTGTTGGTTTCGTTGGTCGAGGGCATAGCGGATTATGTCAAAAATCTTGAAAGATCGTTCAGCTAGTTGCTGATTTGCTTCTGCCATTTCGGAAGATGTTAGGACTGCCGGGTCGGTTTGGTCGGGCAAATCAAAAGGTAGACGCTTGTCGTAGTGATATAGAACGAAATGAGGGGTGTCCCCGATGGACACATTATAGCCATTGTTGATGGCTGTTTGTACCATGGGAAGGGAATCATCCCATGTACGGGAGGATGCATCGACAACGTGGCGCAGGGCTTCCAAGATCTTTCGATTGTGTCTTTCCACTAAGCCGTTTGCCTGCGGGTGGTATGCCACAATGTGTGTATTTTTAATTCTACACATGTTACAAAGTGACTCGAACAGTTTGGAAGTGAAACTACGGGCGTTATCCGAGATTAGGATGGAAGGAGTGGTATGGTTTTGGATGACGCGTTCCACTAGGGCTCTTGCCACAGTTTCCGAGGTCTGATCTGGAATGGCGGCTACTTCGCTGTAACGCGAGAAGTGGTCCGTAAACACAATGATGTACTGATTTCCCTTTGATGTTTTGGGAAATGGTCCCAGTATATCCATTCCAGTTCTTTGCCAGGGCCTCTGGCATACTGGATATTTATGCATTGGAGCGGTGGATGGTACGTTGCCCTTATGCTTTAAACACGACGGACATTCGGCGATGTATTCATGTACCGTTCTGTTCATCTCGGGAAAATGGTATCGCTCCAAAAGACTTTTGATGGTGCGATCCGGCCCCATGTGTCCATAAAAAGGTGAGTCGTGACAAAGTCCAATGGCTATATCAACGAGATCCTTTGGTATCTCCACGAGGTCGTTTCCATCTTCGTTCCTGAAATGTACGAGCCCATCTTTGAGGTTGTACTGTTCTTTTACCTTCGATGGTTCCTTTTGTTCCAGGCGCGCCCGAAGGTTTGGGTGTTTGGTCCTGTTGTTGGGAGTATTGCAGACACTCGTAGTCGAACACAGGAAGAAGTCCTATTTTATTCACTCGGGCGTCGGGCTTGAGTCTCGACAATCCGTCTGGAATAACTTGCAGTTTTCCCGGTTTGTATACGATTTTCGCTGCAAAATCCTGAATCAACAGAGCCCATCTACTCAATCGTCCTTCAAGTAGCTTGTCCTTGAAGAGGTACGTGAGTGGCTTATGATCAGTCTTGATGGTTACATCGTAGCCATAGACGATATTTCGGAATTTTTTCAAAGCCCAATATACCGCTAGGGCCTCTCGGTCCGTAGTGGAATAATTCCGTTGAGGTGCAGAGAGAAGTTGACTGGCATAAGCAATGGGTAATTCCACACCGTCTACGTCCTGTAACAGGACGGCTCCTAGTCCATAGGAGGAAGCATCTGTGGCTATGATGAAGGGTCTTGTGTAATCAGGATATTGTAAAATGGGATGACAGGTTAGTTTATTAATTAAAGTTTCAAAGGCATGTTGGTGATCGGATTCCCAGTTAAATTTCGAATTTTTCTGGAACAAATTAGTAATGGGTTTAGCAATATTCGAAAATTGGGGGATAAAGTTCCGATAGAATCCGACAAAACCAATAAATGCACGGGCGTCGTCGATGGTCTTGGGTACAGGGTACCTTTCCAGGGCTTCGAGTTTGGCTGGATCAGGTTTAATTCCTGTGGACGAGAGTAGGAATCCTAGGTATACCAGGGATTCTTGTAAAAAATTGCACTTTGCAAGCTTCAGTTTAAGGTGTGCTTTTCTCAAGTGTGATAGCACATTATGAAGGCGTTGAAAGTGTGTTTTTATGTCCGAACTATAGACGATAATATCGTCAAGATACACGAGAGCTTCGACACCTAATAGGTCGGAAAGGACTATATTCATCAACCTAGAGAAATTAGCAGGCCCATTTCGGACTCCGAAAGGTAAAACCTGGAATTCGTAATGGCCTCGGTTAGTGGAGAAAGCAGTAATGCCCGAGATTCGGGACTGACCTCCATTTGCCAATAACCTGATGCTAAATCGAGGGATGAAAAAAATTCGCTTTCCCTACGTTCAGAATTGTTTCCTGCATGTTTGGAATCGGGAAACGGTCTGGGATGGTAATGTTATTCAGGCGTCTAAAATCTATACAAGGGCGAGATGTTCCGTCCTTTTTGGAGACGAGAATCATAGGAGCGGACCAGGGACTAGCTGAAGGCTGAATGACATCCTGCTCCAACATGTCCTTGATGTGTTCCTCAATAGTGACTAACTGAGAATGTGGAACCCGATAGGGAGGAATGAAAATGGGTTTGGAATTGGGTTCCAACTTGATTTCAAAAGGGACCAAATTAGTTCGGCCCAGAGGATCTCCGGTTAGGGCAATCACATCTTTATTTCTTATCAGGAAATCGAGAAGTGATTCCATTAGTTTGGGATCCTGTAAAGCTGGTGACTCCTGAAGGGAGTGCTTCAGACATTTCTTATATTCTTCTTTTAATATTGAAGGCTTTAATTCTAAGGAACTGGAAACACGATTTATCGTACTGATGGGGAAATCTGAATCTATTTCTACTGTGGAAACAGTTCCTATTTTCTGATTTGAAGTTAATTCTATAGATCTTTCTCCTTTGTTTAAACAAACAACAGGGATAGCTGAATTCTGACTCTGACTAAGGACTTGGGCAATAAGAACATCTCTTTTGAAATTACTTTTCTCTGTAATCAGAGTACGCTCTGACTCTAATAATTTTCCTTGACTGTTAACTACTTTTGCTAGGAAACAAATCTTCTCATAAGGTGCTACTGTTATATGCTCGGTAGGGCATATGAAAAATTGTGAATCTGATTCTGGTTCGGCGACTAAAATTTGCCTTATTGGCTGAACTGAAGCTGGCTGACTGGAAACTGACTGACTGGAAACTGACTGACTGGAAACTGACTGTCTGGAAACTGCCTGGGTTGATCCAACTGGATTCAACAACTGGAACTGATTACCCTGGGGTCTGATTTCTGGAGCGGTTGTCCCTCTGGATGCAACCGGCCGACTTGATCTGCTATCAAGTAGAGGGGGTTTCCTATTTCTTTCGGAAATCTGAACTGAGCTAAGTCTATTAGCATTAAGTTGTCTGTCATCCTCGCGGAGATGGTGTGTCCTATTTCGACACTTTACTAACTTTCCGGCTGGGTAAATCTCCCATTGATTCCGGTTAAAAAAATCCATCCCTAGTAGGATGTCTGTCTGAAAGGTGGCGACTGTGTCCACTATACAACATTTCGCGGGGTATACCGCGTTTCCAATTTCTAAATATAACTCAATTTCTCCATATGTGGGTATGGGTGTGCCCGTAACTCCTCTAAGTTGGCAGGATGGTGCCTTAAGTTCATATTATAATTGGTACTCTCTAGTAATTCATCTACGCATTGTTTCTTAATTAACGTTGCGTGTGCTCCTGTATCTAGGAGAGCAGTTAAATCTTGGTTATCCGTACTACAATTTATTATTAAATCTAAGAGGTCCGCACCTATTATCCTGATGGGGAGTTTGTGTGCGTATCTGGGCTTACTACTGTAATTTAGGAGGGAGGAGGTTGAACTGCTGCCTCCAATGTAGGGTCTAAAAAAGGGATCACATGGTCTTCTATGGGAGGACCTGGATCATATTCTACGGGGATATCATACGCTGAAGGGTGTTCTTGAAAACTGTTCTCTGGGGAAAATGATTCCTCCCCGGGTACTTCTACGTACCGAACTAGTTGACCTTGCTGGTTGTATTGGGGTTTATACATGGGGTAAGAGTGTGGGTGACCCTGTGGTCGTGATTTATTGGGTTGGTAGTTCGACTGAGGCTGGGAATGGACTGGTTTCTGGGGATTGGTTGACTTTTGGGATACGTTTTGGGGACGTGGTTGGTTTGGTTTCTGAAAGTGGGGTCTATACCCTGCAGGGGCTTTATCAGCACACTTTTGGCGATCGCCACGGCGATGACCATGTTCGTGACAGTGGGAGCAATACGAGGGGTAATTACATTGACTTATCATATGCCCGAAACTATCACAGTTAAAACACTGTGGAGGAGGGCGTGTATTCTGGGTTTGGGGGGCTTGTTTCTGGGGTGTTCCCTGTATTTGCCTTGGTTTATATTGTTGTTGTTGTTGGTATTGGTGTTGTGGCTGCTGCTGAATATACTGTACAGGGGTTTCTCTACCCTTTCGGTAGGTTTGGTTTGCTAAATCGGGGTGATGTTCCCGTGTTTTGTTTATGGCTACACTGACAGGTTTGTCAACATTTAAAAACTCCTGAAACTTTTTTTTAGGCGCTCCGGGTAAGTTTTGGTAAATGGTTGTGGCTACTATTAGATTTCTTTGTTTCGAAGTAAAAGTTATGCCACATGCATTTTCTGCGGCCCGGAGGGCTTCTCCTACAAGTTTGTGTGTACGTGTAATAAAATTGTTTAAATCCTCGTGTCCTCTTTCTTCCATTTAACTTGGAAGACTGCTTCTAATGTGGCTAAGGGTTGTGCAAGGGTTATTTCTTTAAAAAATTCTAATAGGTTTTGTTTAAAATCGTCCCATGTTATAGCTTCGCTAATTGATGGGACGTAAGTGACTGTGTCATGGGCATTTCCCTCTTTAGGGTCAATAAATTTTGCTTCTCTGATTTTTATATCATCATCGGTAATATTCTCGCGTAAGAAATGTTGCTCTAAAGACTCAACCCAAGGTCTTACGCGCGGTTCAACAAAACGATTATCTATGGTCCCCTTAAAAATTAAAACAGTATGAGGAAGATTTACTAATCTGCCTAAGTTAATATATGCTGGGGCGGGGGTTTGAGACTGAGACATACTGACTTGTGTGTTTGGGAATATGTTTGAAGGGCGCGGGGTAGGTGGAAAAATGGGTGTAGGTAATTCTTCGATGTCAGAAAGCGCACCGTCTGAATCGCTCATATGTGAAGGTACTTATTAATGTTCTAATTAGGTCTGCTTGACCGATCTTAATTCATGGAATGATCACTTAAGGGGTTTTCCTAACTACACTATCTAAAAAAAATAATGCACAACAATTTGCCTAACTCGGGGAAAATTTGAAAAGATTGCAAACAAAAATAAAAATGTAAACAAAATTTCACTCAAATGTACGTGATGGTATGGTAATACTATGTTTGGTACATTAAATAAAATTATACTATACTAACTAGAATAGTAAAAATAACTGTGAAAATAACTGTGACAATACTGTTTTCAATAAAAAGAGTGTATCACTGGTGTCTGTAGTGTTCACTGTGTTTTTTGTTAATTCTGGCTCAATACTAAATATTAATTGTTAATAATAATGACTTTTCAAATGTTTAGAAATTATTTTAAAAAAGTTTTGTACTTAACAAGATTCCTATGGCGAAATCCTTTTGAGGTGTGTCCTGAAGACGTGTCTGGCTGGCCACTTGTTCCTAGATGAAAAGTAGGCGTGAAGAACTTGGAGTCGTAACGCACCGGTTCACGGGTGGATGTGACGAACTCGAAGTCGTGACACGCCGGTCAACTGGGTGTTGGTTCTGGTTCCAGGGTCTGGAAGACTGGAAGAATCCTGGAGTCGTGAAGATCCTGGTTAAAGGGTCTGGAGGACTGGAAGAATCCTGGAGTCGTGGAGATCCTGGTTAAAGGGTCTGGAGGACTGGAAGAATCCTGGAGTCGTGAGATCCTGGTTAAAGGGTCTGGAGGACTGGAAGAATCCTGGAGTCGTGGAGATCCTGGTTAAAGGGTCTGGAGGACTGGAAGAATCCTGGAGTCGTGGAGATCCTGGTTAAAGGGTCGCCAGTTGTTAACCCCTCCGTCTATGGCCCTGGGGTGGTTCGGATTGACGGGGGTTCTGGTTTAGGAGGCAAGCAACGGATAGGTGCCTTGAAGTGGGTTTTCTACTATGTTACTCTCCGAGTTCTTCTATAGTGGCTCGGAGGACTCTGGTAGATTTGCAATCTAAATGCTGAAGGTTCCGGATTCTTCTTATAGCGTATCCGGAAAGTTTTCTAAGTTTTTCTGAAGAGAGCAAGGCTCGAAGGGGACAATAAAAAGTTTCTTCACTGTAAATTTACTGCTAAAAAATACAGGTAGTGCTCAGCCTCTGAATTAGCTTCTGAATGACAATGGATGAATTTGAATGGGTTTATATACCCAAAAACTGCTAACATTATTATTATTAAATGCTAAGAAGGCTGTATTATTTTTGCACAATATTTGAAAATAAGTAAATTTTTTAGTTGTGGTAAGGCTTGAACGAGTAAACAAAATATTTGAAGACGAAACCATATTTTTATCTTAAACCGCGACTTTTCAGATCTGATGTTATCATGATCTGCCAAGTTAACTAAAAGTGGAAATCAGACTATGCATCTTTACACTAAAATATGCATATGAGTGAAATTTTAAGGTTTAAGATGTACAATTTTAATGCTTAGGCAAGACATGATCTCATTGTTTATAACGAAAGAGAGTGTATACAAAATGTGAACATTGCAAAGCTTAACAGGATTCCTTATTAAGCGAAATCTAAAAAATGATTATGAGATTTTAAAAAACAACAGGTCACCAATTATTTAGCAAAGTAGAAAGTGAATCAAATATTTTATCCAAACTCGCGTTGGGCGATTTTGGTCCTTATGTAAAAATGAATACACACACGTACATACATATGAGTATAGGCATTATATAAAGTTAAATATATAAGATTATACATGAACCATATAACACATGAATTTTTAAAATGGATACTTTTTCTTACAATGGATACAGAGACTATATAAATGAATACAAGAATTACATGAAGGATAAGATAATATAGGAATATGTGAATTATTTATGGTGCATTTTTACATATATATATATATATATATATATATATATATATATATATATATATATATATATATATATATATATATATATATACATATATATATATATATATATATATATATATATATATATATATATATACAGGGTGTCCCATAAGTCCGGCATCATAGGAGAAATTCATATTTTCTATTTCGACAAACCATAATTCTTATTTTTCTCTTTCTACAGGTCATTATAACTTTGAGCAAGGAAGAACGAATCCAGATAATTCTACTCATAGGAAATCGGAGTCAAAGAGAGGCCGCTGCTGAATTTAACAGACTGCATCCAGACCGCGAGCCAATAACACAGAGTTGTGTTAGCAAACTTGTTGCAAAGTTTAAGGAAACAGGATCCATAGAAGATAAACCACGCAGTGGACCTTCAAGGAGGTCCACTGACGATGATACAGCGACTGCTATCCTGGCTCATTTTAACAGAAGTCCCAATAAGTCTCTTCGGCGATTGTCCGCCGAGACAGGAGTGTCGAAAAGTAGCATACATCGCATTCTTCAGGCTCACAAATGGCATCCATACAAACTTCAGATCCTACAGAAATTAAGCGATGATCCCGACCGGCGGATGGAATTTTGTGAATGGGCTACGAAACAATATGCTCGAGATGCCAGTTTCCCCTCCACCATTCTGTTTAGTGACGAGGCTGTTTTTTATGGAAATGGTGAGGTAAATCGACAGAACACCCGCTACTGGTCTCAAAACAACCCTCACTGGTATACCTCTTCAAAGGAACAAGGTGCATCTCGGGTGATGGTATGGTGTGGCATTTGGAAGAATCGCATCATAGGCCCCCTCTTTTTCGATGAACATGTCACTGGAGGCACCTACCTACGTATGCTCAAGGAAGAAGCATTTCCCAGTGTCTTGAACGAAGAAGGAAATTTCCCAACATGGTTCCAACAAGACTGCGCTCCTGCACATTACAGCACCCAAGTAAGGGAATACCTGTACCAACAATTCCCTGGTCATTGGATAGGAGTGTTGAACATTTGCGGCAGCGCATTATTGGGGCATGTAACACCGTTACTCCTGCCATCATTCACCGTGTGCTTGCTGACTGGGTATCACGTCCGAATTTGTGTACTGAAAACAATGGTGGACATATTGAGCACGTTCTGTAAATAAAAACTTTTGTTTTTCCTTTTTTTATTATTTTTCCTATGATGCCGGACTTATGGGACACCCTGTGCATAACATATATATATATATATATATATGTTATAATATAATGTTTCAGACCAACAAAGACCCTAGAATCCACTCATGGTTGGTCTACCTAACTGTGTTCATATTTGTGTATTGTGCATGTCCTCCGTGGTGGCGGAGGGGACCTACAATTTTACGTGGGTTCCGAACCACAAAGCCTTAATTTTACTACTTTAAACTATACCCAATCTATCAACATATGCGTCTAATCGATTTTTAAACATGTTTATAGGCGTGCTACTAATTACTTCTACCGGCAAACTATTCCAGCTATTTACTATTCTATGCGTAAAAACGTTTTTGGCAACTGCTGTCTCGAACCACCTGCTTGTCACCTTACACCCGTTATTTCTAGTCCTATTATAGTGAGATATTTCGAAAAAGCTATCTCTATCTACGTTATCGAACCCATTCATAATTTTGAAAACCTGGTTTAGATCACCCCTTATCCTTCTAGTCTCGAGTGTAGTCAATTTTTACTCCTTAAGCCTATCCTCGTACGACTTTGTCTTAAGCGACGGAATCATCTTATTTGCTCGTCTTTGAACTCTTTCGAGTCTTTTGCTTAATTGATGTTCTAAATGTAGGTGGACTAGGCTGCTTTAAAACCTAGATCCTGTCCCAAAGCTGGATCCTATTTGCTTTGCAGATAGCTAGTGAGGGAAGCTATATTTTTGGGACCTCTTTGCGAGTGACCCGTTGCCCACGTCGGGCTAGCATCATGAAAAAGAAAAACTATAGTATTTTTCATTTACCATTACTTATTCGGACTATAGTGGATTTAATTATCCTAGAAGAGTTCCTTTTTCCATGCACGGTCTGTGTGTATCATAAAACACCTCAGGGAATTATTCTGAGTTCATTCCCATCTTGAAACGGACATGTTATGTGCCTTGAAAAGTGGATGCTCAATTCTGCCAGTTGAGGTTTAAGTTTTGGTTTTTGGCTAAAAATATAATAGTTACCTCTTTTTCTTTGATGTATTCAATATGACGTGAAGGCAGCGAGTCTTTTGTCTTTTGCCTTTAATTAGTACTTGTTAGTTCTCGCTAATCCCTCCTAACTATTTTGTTTACGATGTACAGAGATAAATAATTTTGGGTTCTTGTCTTTTTCTTCTTACCCTGACGAGGTGTACTTGAATACATGAAAAGCCTTGGATTCACTTTTCTTTTTTCTTGTGGGTTTGCATATATTTATTTCATGTATTTAATTGCAAAATTTTATATATATATATATATATATATATATATATAATTTGATGTATTTTTGGGACATGTCTTCCACAATTTCCAGCGTCTTCGAGAGAGAGAGAGAGAGAGAGAGAGAGAGAGTTACAAGGACAAGAAGTACCTCAAAAAGCAATGCTTCCCATACCGTGGAGCTGTTACTAGCAGCGGGCGCTAGGGAAAAATTCCTACACCTTCAAATAGTGTGCAAGATTCAATCTTTCCTTTATTTGAACAGATCCACAGAGGAACTGTTCACATCTTCTGAAGGCTGTGTGTTCCACCTGCCACAGATCTTATAGATAATGTACTCTGAATATGAGCATGAATAATCTCAATGAAATTATGACGCAAAAGAGAGAATCATTCCCTGACGAGGTGTACTTCTGATTACATGAAAAGCCTTGGAATAATTTTTTCTTTTTCCTTGTGGGTATGAGTGTCATGTACGCCTTGTGTTTCTATATAGATGTACCTTTATTAGAGGATGGAAATGCTACTTTTTCATTCTTTTATACAATATATCCTTTGGTAAGTTCCTAAAATATTTGTGTGTGAGAGAGTTACAAGGAGTTACAAGGAAAAGAAGTACCTCAAAAGGCCTTGCGGCCCATACCGAGGAGGTACTAATGGCAACGAGTGCCAGGGAAAATTTTCTGCACACTCAAATAGTGTGCAAGATTTGGTCTAACCTTTTCTTGAAATGATCCACAGAGGAACTGTTCACAACTTCTGAAGGTAAACTGTTCCATGTGTCACAGATCTTATACGTAAAATAATTCCCACACACACTAGTCCTAAACCGTTTCAAATCCAACTTCCAACCATTGTTGCGAGTTGGGTTATCATTTAAACTAAACATGCTTCTAAAATCGACGTCGTTGAACCCGCGTAAGAGCTTGAAAACCTCAGAGAGAGAGAGAGAGAGAGAGAGAGAGAGTGTGTTTATTTTTATTGTCTTACACCGCATTCTCATTTTTTATGGTTGGAATATATGATACATCGTGCAATCACCACTTAAGAAAATATCACAAGTTAAGCTAGGTTAGGAGTGCAGTTAAGACTATGATGATTTAATTTATTTGATATTTATTATAATTAACATAAAAGAAACTAAAACAAAATGCTATGCAAAATGGTGTAGAATGTAGATCTATAAGTTTAATTAAAATAGACCTTTCAAATTATATATATATATATATATATATGATGAATAAAACCACGAAGGAAAGGAAACACAAAATGGTGCTCAAGCGCTTTCGTCTAATGACATCCTCAGGAACACTGAAGTACATAAAAAGGTTAAGCCTATATATAGGTTACAGAAAGAAAAAAAAGAAAAAATAAATAACATACATACACACACAATATATATAATATATATACATACATATCTATATATACAAATACATACATACATACATACATACATATATATACAATAAACAGAGAAGTAAAAATAAAAAATTAAAAATTAAAACCTTAAAGGATTACCAGTGAGGCGTACAGATTTGTAAGGAAAAATATCGATTTTTAGCACAAGATCAAATGGATTATAAAAATACAAATTTATACTGGAACTCTGCCCGGGTTTTAACACACTGCTGCCTATGGTCAGGTTTCGATATATATAAAAAAATAAAATGCAAATTAAAAGTTAATAAAGTAGAAGACAAGTTTACCAAAGATTTAATGTTTTACCCTTCTTATCTAAATCTGTTTTAAAGGAATTCAAAATAACAGGATCGAGTTGAAAAAGACCTTTGCTTATGTTGAAGTTATTTGAAAGTTGGATAATGGCAGACTCAAGAATATTTCTATTAACAATGTTGCTTGAATGGAATAAAACTGAAGCATTATTCCAATCAATACAGTGGGCTAACTCTGACAAATGGACAAAAAGGGCACTGGACAACTGTCCTGTTCTAACGGAATATAGGTCGACCCTAAGTTTTGGAGAGATTTTTTCATGCTTAAAAAGTCGACTTATACGCCACAATTTACGGTATATATATATATATATATATATATATATATATATATAGAGAGAGAGAGAGAGAGAGAGATATATATACCCTTAGCCTTCACGATATATTTCATATCCTCCCCTACCCTCACCCGTACCCAATAAGTTTATGTCCCTGTTGAGACAAAAGAGTAGCGTGTGCGATGTTTATATAAAATGATCTGCGGAAAAATCCACTTGACATGTATTATGGAACATTATCTAAGCGTTAGCTAAAATGAGATATACGACTTTAAGTAACATTTACTCAAGAACTTGAAAAGTACTGTGGCAATCTCATGCGTTTATCTTTATAAAAATTCACTCGTAGGAGAAATAAATGTCTGGAACTTATTTTTCTCACAAAAAATAAAATGTTTCAAATAATTATGTTTAATAGAATAAATTTTTCTCGTTTGGGAAGCGTAAAAAAAAACGTGTGGGTTCGAGATTTATTACGGTAAGATAACAAATCGATATTTTAGTAGTTTTAAATACATTTTCATGTTCGTACTGATAACTCTTTCAAATTGTGTGAATCTTATATATATATATATATATATATATCATAAGTCACCTAATTTTCCTTCCTGAGAATGTCAATTAGACAATAAATTTATTATGCAAGAAGTTGTAAAGGACAATTATTTATATATATAATATATATATATATATATATATATATATACACACACACACATATATATATAATATATAATACGTACATATATAATATAATATATATATATATATATATTATATATTAGGGTGTCTCTTATTGGGTAGTCAAAAATTGAAATGTTGAATTATTTTATCTGCGCCCCCTAAAATAGTTCCATTTAGCATAAAAACTAAAACTTGAAAGTTTGACACAAATTGGCTCATATTTAGGGGTCGCCCCCGGCTAATAAAAATGGTGACCATGGCATAATAGCTCCTGACATATGATTATGCTCATTATACACATAATTCCTTCCTTCTTTTTTTAGTTTGATTCGTTTTTATAAGTATAGGCCTTCTTATTTATCATTGATCCTTTTCTAACCTATCCTTGATGTTGTTATAATCCATCCTTTGGTCCTCAATCCTTCTTTATCCCAATCCTTTTTCTCCTATCCAAAATCCTTCCTGGCTCTTTTTTTATATACAATCAGCAATGAAGCATTGCTACAAAAAAAAACCATTAGTTTATTATATAGAGATAAATTCAAAATGCCAGTGCTATTTACATACTTTAATTACTTTAATTAGCATTATTTCCTTATACAACATTTATTTAATATACAATGATTATACAATATGGTGTATTTTAAGGTGCGACCTCATTGATGGTTATTTTTTGAGAAGAACAGTTTTTGATGGAACTGGGTGACTCTGGCGGTGTTTTGCAACAATTTGGAGCAGGAACTGGAGCTGCTCTTCCCCCACTGTCAATTTCTTATTCAGCTCTTGAACTAAAGCTACTGCACGTTCTGCCCGGTCATTTACAACAGATAGAGCTGCAACAATAGCTCTGGCCCTTAAATATTCACAGTTGGATGTCCAAGTGCTGGGTGCCTTGTTCAGAAATCCTTCTGGCAAATTCAGCTTAGTAAAGAATTCTCTAGTATTTCTTGTAACAAGTTGGTGTAGTCCTTCACCAGAGCAGAAGGTCGATTCAGGAATCCGAGGACGCTTGGGTGGTCTATCAGTGGACTCATCTTCTAATGCCTTTACCATGCGTTTCTTTACATCTGTAGTAATTCGCTCATCAAAGAAAGCAAGACCAACTGCTTCTTCAGACAGGTACCATAAGTGGTTAGAGAGCTTTTTTTTAGTTGCATCAGAAATCTTTTTGTTAGGATAATTAATCAATGACCTCATAAGGAGCCAGTCATTAAATGGGGTTTCAATAGGGAGTGAGGATGTTGTCCAAGCCTTCATATAGATGAGAACAGAAAAAAGGGAAAGATCTCGAATTCCTCGTTCTTCAGTCTTAGTCATCTTGAACTGGTTTCGAAAAAGCCACATCTTGATAGAATAGAGCGCTTTGGACATCCAGCGAGCTCGATGCATGGCACCTGGTGCACGAAACTTGATGCCTTTATTGGGGACACCTCCAAGAAAGATGATGGACAGATCCAAAAGTTCTTGATAGTCATCCCGTAGCATAGGTGCCTGGGATCTAGCAAACTGAATTAGTTCAGTTTTAGACTGGATAATTGCTTCTTTAGTAATCGTGTCTGTCTCACCTGTTTGGAACTGGCTTTGATCAACAGAAGTCCAATTGTCACGAAAACGCTTAAAGATCAATATCTCTGGACCAGTTGATGTAGATCCCAATGTTGCTTCAAATGCAGCTCCCAACAATAAATCTAAAACATGGTGTCTACAAGGCAAGTACAAAACATCATGTCCCAATTTTGCTTCGATGAGAGCACAGGCTCCACTATATTGACCCGTGTTTGAAGCTGTTGTATCGAAACAAATTGCTTTTACTCTCTCTGTAATTCCCCATTCATTCAGGCAGTTAAAGACGGCTTCAGCTTGTGCTTCTCCAGTTGAGTTTGGGATTTTGGGGACACCAAGCAGCTGTTCAACACCAGGTCCTGACACAAGTACTGGGAGACGATCAATGTGCTTGTGCGAGGTGAGGTCCTCCATCATCTTGCCATCCCAGTGGACTGTCATAGAACATTCTCCATGGAAATGCTCCTTAAGTTCTTTAGCATGACGAGCTCGGTTCTTATTTCGAAGGCGATGGATAGAATGTTGGTTTATGTTGTAATCTGAAGCGTCCAAACCAAAGCTTTTAGCTGCCTCTGCGAGGATAAATGTTGCCTTTCTAGAGGAAATTTGTGTACGATCCAGGGCAGCAGACATCTGAATAGTCATGATGTTTTTCATGCCTCGTTTTTTCTTAGATTTTGGTAAAGCACAAGCTCCTTTGGGCTCCTCCTCCTCATTCTCACTTTCATCAGTGTTGCTGGAAGATGTGGAAGAAGCCAGTACAACTTGACTAGTAGACGCCTCCATCAAAGATTCTGACTTTCTTTTTCTCTCTGCCTCAGCTTCCAACCGTTTGACTGCATTTTTTGTGCGGTGAAGATGTACAGTGTCCACACCACCGATTGAGCCAGGACGACCTTTTTGTCTTTGCAGTTGAAGGAACTCCCAGTCCTCACGATTCTTGATCAGCTTCTCAGCGTCTCCATGGGCGATGTCAAAGAGATCTTCCAATCGCTCTACAAAATCAGCCTCCTTGGTTTTATGGCTCTGGCTTGTTCTGGAAGCATGCTTCTTTAAGCAAGTCCATTCGTTAAAGAAATTCTCTAACTTCTTCATGGCACGAGGTTCCTGCTGAGTAGGAATATTGGCCTTATCCCAGATAACTATTGTGGCTCGAATAGATTGACGCAGAGCATCGCGGATTGTCATGTTTTTCTCTCTGTGGAGGTGCATAAAATAACCAAAAGCTTGCCTATATGGGGGCAGCTTTGAGCCTTTAATATCATCTACTGTAGATCCGAGCAAATAGAATGGTCTTCTTGTATTCATCTGCAAAATAAGAAAACAAAATATTAATGTAGTGTTATGGTTTTGTAGAGCAGGGCTAAATCACTGTTTTGACTTTTTTAAATTACAAAAAAAAAAAAATTTGGTAGACATAACAAAGTTAATTTGGTCTATTTTATAAATCTAACGTATTTTTCTCAATTATTATTCCTATTATTTTTTAATCTAAGAAACAAGGAATAAATATTTTTGTAGTAGAAATTTATATTTTGCTATTTTATTGGAAATAGAAACAGTGGCGTCACTAGGGTTGGTGTCACCCAGTGCGGTAACTCATGGTGTCACCCCCCCCCATGGACCTCCTCCCGTACCAGACCATACAGAATCCTTAGTAATGTTTTTTGTACTAATGTTACTCGTAAATCGTAATTCCCGTATATCACTGAATGTAATGGCAATAGTAGTGACATAAACAACTAGCAAAATTAAAATTACTCCTTTAAATTACAATATCATACGCACAGCCTAAATGTATTTACATTTACATAGTTTCATGTGGTTAAAGTGAAAATTCGGTAAGAAAACAATAGAATTCGAAGTAAAAACGTTTAAGAACTACATCAAAATTATGTTCATTTTAACGTTAAACTTTACCGTTACATGAGATACATTAATGGATTAGGTTTGCATAATCAATAACGGCCCAAATAATGTAGAAGTTGTAGACAAATGCATATGGAAATATACTCATAAATTTGAGGCTGCAACATCATAAAGACAGAGGCTGCAACAACTGAGCGGAAGCCTTTTTTTATTTTTCTCCTTCTTTTCCTTTAATTACTACTTCATTCTCAAAAAAGTTATTGATATAGGTTCACAAATACTAATTACCACAATATTGTAGCTAAAACAACAGAAAATTTGACAAAATCAGCGACTATAAAAACACCAGCAGCAACGAAAACAACAGCGCGTGCTTGTAGAGCGTGCAGACGAAACCACGTGATTCGAAGCGTCATTGTAATTGGGTAATAATGACAGCTCTGACCGGAGCGCATTAGAAGGTTCAAAAAGTAAATTAGCATAGAGTTTTAGCCTTGTAGGTATATTGATACATGTAAGCTGGGCTTACGAAAAATGTTTTTGTTGTTATAACTAACTACAGGGATATTTTTATAAAAAATAATAAATTTCTGCTCAAACACTGCACAAAAACCCCCCGCACCCCTCTAGTGACGCCACTGATAGAAACACAGATCATGAAACACATGTCAGGTAAAATTTCCATTGAACTAAATTAAATTCTTTGTGACAAATAGCAACATTGTTTAAAAACTTCATAATATGTGTATAAGAGCATAAATTCTATTTTTTCATTAAATTCATTAAATTTTTTTCAAACACTAATAACAAAATCAGTATAAATAATTGTGAAAAATATAAATAACATAGTTTATTATCTGATAATAGCAAAAAAGAAGTATAGTGATACACAGTTACACACCTTTTACTTATGACAGCAGAACACTGAATGATGACAAAAAACAATTGCAACATAATCTGGAGCATTCTTGATGAAACATGTTTAAACAGGTTGATCTTGTCTTATCAAGCAATATTTTCAGCTACAAACTTGACAATTATCTCTAATATATTCATTTAATTGAATTCATCATAAATATGATGATTAATTAATTAAAAACATATGTTTAGTATACTTGACAACTGCTAGTAATTTCAAATATTAATTGCATAAATAATAGCTATATTTTATGAAATTTAATAAGCGGGGGCGACCTCTAAAAATTGTTCAATCCAAAAACAATTTTATATGTGATGTCTTTTCAACCAATGGAACTGGTTGAGGGGGCGCAACCTAAACACATCAACACTTCGAAAATAAGAGACACCCTAGTATATATATATATATATATAACGCCATAAGTCACCTAATCTTCCTTCCTGACGATGTCATTAGACATTATATATATATATATATATATATATAATATATATATATATATATTATATAATATATACATGTATACGATACATACTATATAATATATATATATATATATATATATATATCTATATTATATTATATAATATATACGTATATAATATACATACTATATATAACTTATATATACACATAGTGCTTAATTTGTAAATGAAAAAGAAGTGGAACGCAGGTGAAGCCCTCAAAGTTAGGGGGTCTGGGGGAGCGCTGTAAGCTCTCCCAGCGGGGTCCGGGGCGGCGCCCGGAAACCAACGCATTTTAAGCGCTTTTTCTGCGAAAACTGCGCAACATGCAAATGAAAGTTTTTTGAATACAGTATTATTTTAAAGAAAAAGTTAGACTGTGATTGCAACATCTAAGTGAAATGTTATTTCATCTAATTCTAAGTGAAACAAAATATTGTATGTATTTGAAACAAAATAAAATTGCTTTACTTACATGCTATTGCTATATATAGGAAGTTGATAGAATAATCACATTAATTTCCACACACACTCCAAACTTCTTTCTGCTTGATCGACTAGTTTCGCTTTCTACTCTCTGTATTTCTTTAGATTTTAAATTACGAAATTACGTTGCTGATCTTTTATTAAAATAAAACCCTTTTTTTTAATTAGGTTTTAAAATAAAAGTACCGGAACGGCGTTCCGGAGCGTTCCGTCACAAATTAAGCACTGTATATATATATATATATATATAAAAAATGCCATAAGTCACCTAATCTTCCTTCCTGAGAATGTCATATCTATTATATATATAGAATTTATAATTATATATTATATATATATATATATATATATATATATATATATATATATTATATTCATATATATATATATATTATATAATATATACATATATAATATACATACTATATAATATACATATATACTATATACTATATATATATATATAATACAGGGTGTTTCAGGATGAAAGGTCAATACTTCTGGAGGTGATAGTATCGGTCATTGTGAGAAAAAAAGTTCATATGAACATATGTCTAATTCTGAATGGTTCCGGAGATAGAGCTGTTTGAATCTACAAATACAAAAGCAAGAAACAAGAAAGAGAAACCAATTACTGTTTCTACCATTTAATGTTTAAACCAGAGCTTTCCAAACTTTTAACGTTGGCGACAAACTATTTAAGCATAACAATTTTCACGACACATTAATTAATTTTTTTATCAAATATCAAATTTCAGATAATTTTCAGTAGGTGGTTATCTTGTAGCCGATTTTGTTGATAGAAAAATCAAAATTTTCAAAATACAAAAAACACTAATGTGTCGCGACACACCAGTTTGGAAAGCTCTGGTTTAAACATTGGCATTTGAATGGTATCAGATACAGAAATGACAAATTTTTACAGTTTACAATACGTTTCGAAAATCCCACCGTCAATCTCAATGCACTTTGCAACTCGTGTGCGAAGATCGCGTGTTCCTTTATGCGGGCAGCAACATCCAAAATGCGCGCGAGCAATTCATCTCGTGTATCCACCTTTCTTTTGTAAACTTGACTTTTCATCCACCCCCACAAACAATAATCTAACTGAGAGAGGTCTGGAGACCTTGGTGGCCATTGAATGGGACCACCGCGGGGGGAGGAAGAGCTGCGCGCGCATCAGATTCAAACAGCTCTATCTCCGTAACCATTCAGAATTTGACACATTTTCATGTGAACTTTTTTTCTCACAATGACCGATACTGTCACCTTCCGAAGTATTGACCTTTCCTCCTGAAACACCCTGTATATGTAAAAATGAACAATGAATAATTCCTATATAATCCTTATATGGATCCTTATATTGTCTTCATACAGTACTTATGTTTGTATGGTTTTTATGTTTGAATGTTCATTTTTACATGAGAAACCAAAATCGCCTGAGCGAGTTTGGATAGAATTTCGATTTTTTGCTTTCCATTTTTTTTCAGTGTCACAACCATGCGACCTATCATTTGTATGGTTGAGCAGTATTCATGTTTCTGCCATTAGAAGTTCGCTGTGAGAAGCGAATGTCCCTTAACTGTGTCTCTCTAATTCGTCTCCTTTAATTTCACCCAATAATGACTTATACGGTACGTCCAAAGTAAATAACTATGACGTCATAAAAGTAACTTAATTTCCTTCAAGTTTTCCATACCTTGAACACTGAATCACGTGTTTAGTATGTGGACATCTTCCGTATTCAGTGTATGGTAAATTCTTTAACAATAATAAAAACTTCATTCTCTGTAAGTCATTATTTATATGTTGTGTCGAGTCTGGTGTTATGTAGTATAAATATTATTATTCGACCATATCCACCCATACGTCCATATCTATCTTGACCGTTATCCTTTATTAATT
Organism: Bathynomus jamesi; assembly: GCA_023014485.1. Classification (NCBI taxonomy): domain Eukaryota; kingdom Metazoa; phylum Arthropoda; class Malacostraca; order Isopoda; family Cirolanidae; genus Bathynomus; species Bathynomus jamesi. The sequence goes on along the minus strand of JAJOZX010001102.1, from coordinate 48,810 downwards.
TTATTACTTTTTCATTCTCCTACCTATTGTCTACTGATGCCCTATCAACCTATCAGTTTATGTTTACTCGTGTCTATATCACACACACAACCTATTGTGTTACGTACCGATATGTGTACAATACTTAGTGCATTCGTACATGTCCCCTGATGATCATGCTTACGTACATAGTTACGTACATGTAAATACGTCCACATGTATTCTTTTTACTTTTTCTTTTAAGTGCGTTCACCTCTCGCAATAAACTCGAAAATGCTTATGCAAGTGTACGCAATTCAATGATCACAGCACAAATTGTCATCTGAAAACGTAAAATCTCCTCTCGCTCTGATTCGAATTTATAAAACATTATGTGTGTTGTTGTTATGTGCCCATGTACTTTGTGTTATATTCCTAACATCTTAATTGTCTATAAATATGAAACACTGTAAAAACAAAACAAAGCTATAGTTAAATGTTTAATTGTAATTACCTGTAATACTTTAATATAATGTAATTAATGTACTTTAATGAAACTGTAATTAATGATAATAATTTATAATGTGATTAATGTACTTTAATTAACGATAATAATTTAATATAATGTAATTAATGTACTTTAATAAAACTATAATTAACGATAATAAGCGAATGTGAATTAACTGGTAATCGTAATTGTAATAAACCAAAATTACGACGTACTCAGTGATGTACTTGGGATTGTACTCCATGTACGACCCGACATTATGTCGCCATTAAGGAATGTATACTCGGCGATACTGTTATTATTTTTTTATTATTATTTTTCCGTTGAGATAAATTTTGGTGTGCTTTCTACTTTGCCAAATAATTGGTGACTTGCTCTTTTTAAAATTCCTGAATCATTTTTAGATTTAGCTTAATAATGAATCCTGAGAAACTTTTTGCAATGTTCATAAATTGTATACATTCTCTCTTCGTTATAAAAGATGAAGTCATGTCTTGCCTAAGCATTTAATTGTAAATCTTAAACCTTTAATTTTTACTCATATGCAATGCATATTTTAGTGTAAAGATGCATAGTTCAATTTCCACTTTTAGTTAACTTGGCAGATCATGATAACATCAGATCTGAATTTACGCGGTTTAAGATAAAAATATGGCTTCATCTTCAAATATCTTGTTTATTCGTTTGAACATTACCACAGCTAAAAGATTTATTTATTTTCAAATATTGTGCAAAAATAATGCAGCCTCTTTAACATTTAATAATGATGATGTTAGTAGAATCGGGGTATATAAACGCCGATAATTTCTTCCATGTTTATTCTGATTCAAACTACGAGGCTGAGCATTACCTGTAACATTTTAGCAGTAAATTACAGTAAAGAAAAAGTCTTTATCTTCTCCTTCGAACCGTGCTCGCTTCAGAAAATTTAGTCATTAAAATCTCCCGATACGTTACAAGAAGAATCGGGGGGGAACTCTCAGAGAATTTAATAAGCCTCTCAGAATCCTCCGAGCCACTAAAGAAGAACTCGGAGAGTAGTATAGAAGAAACTACTGCAAGTAACAGATCCGTTGCTGCCTCCTAACCAGAACCCCGATCGACTCCGAACCAACCCAGGCCACAGACGGAGGAGTTAACATATATATATATATATATATATATATATATATATATATAATATATATATATATAACGCCATAAGTCACTTAATCTTCCTTCCTGAGAATGTCATTTAGACAATAAATTTATTATGCAAGAAGTTGTGAAGGACAATCTTTTCTTTTCTTTTTTAGTTTTTATATAAATATTCAGTACAATTCTTATGTTGCTTCCCACATGAGCACATAAATTATAAGAAATATATAAATAACTAGCTTATTTCATATTTTTTAGATACTTCTAGAAATTTCAACTGTTACTGTATGGTAAAAGGTAGGATCTAAAATCCTTATGACTAAGAACTGCGAGTAAAGTAAAGCAGAACTTTTTATTGCATGAAGGATGGATCAGGTAGGAAATAATGTAGTAAGTTGAAGTTATTAATAACTCTGAATTTATAAAAAGCTTTCCGAATCGAGTTTTACATTGTTACACATTATTGTGAATTAAAAAGAGAAGTTGATTTAAAAAAATTTATATAGCGAGGATTGACAAAAGCAAATGAATGTAATTTATTTACTAATTATTATTATTATTATTATAAATAGCCTAAATGTGTAAAAAGTTTAAAAATAATAATTTGAATTGATAGAAATTTTAATAGGGGTGATTGAAGTGGTATCATTAAGATTGAAAATCTTTTGTACAAATTAAAACTTTCTTTTCTTTTTTAAATAATTATTCGTTATGATTGTAAGAATTTTTTCTTTTAATGTACAATTGGATTAAATGGTACTTGAAGTCTGTTTTTCGGTTTTGAAACGTGGATATCAAGTATTCATACGGTGTGTCACGGTTTACCTTTCTCATTAAGCAAAGGTTGATATTAAATGAATCTCTTTTTCAAATTTCACTCTCTCTGAATATATATATATATATATATATATATATATATATATATATATATATATAAATGATGAGGCGCGCGCGGCCGTCAGGATATAAACACCGCTAACAGACCCTCACCTAGCCACAGAGTAAGGGAGGGGCCTCCTATCCCCGAAAGGTTGTGCCACCCATCCACCAGGCAGGCGAACCCTGCCTCAGGGAGATCGAGGGAGCAGGACGGGTGGGTAACTATTAATAGGCGCCCGTCCCAAAGGTCTCCTCAACCGGTCTCCGCGGCGAGGCCACCAATGGAGAATCTCACCCTATTTGTGTCGCGAATTCAGCTCTCGAACGAGGCAAGCGATATTCGACACATGATAGAAGAAATCATTGGGGAACACAGTATAGTGATAGTTAATAAACTAAACACGAAATCTCCATATTATAACTCTTTTAAAGTAATAATTAAAGGTGTAAATGCGCATTTCAACCCGTATAATATGAGTCAATGGCCAGACGGTATTATTGTTAAGGAGTTTATTCACTGTTCCAGGAGATTTGATAACTGGCAAAATAATAATAATAATAATAATAGGCGCCCTAACGGTAATGCCTGAAAGTTGTACTGTGTATAATAATAATAATCATACTAATAGTAATAATAATCTTACTAATAATAATAATAATCTTACTACTAATAATAATAATCTTACTAATAATAAATTCTCTATCAGTCATGGCGAATAACTTGTGGAAACTAGTCTCATATAATGTAAGGTGAGTGAGGAATTCAACTGTAGATGTCCATAAAATCTGCGACAGTGCAAATTTGATACTCCTGCAGGAGCACTGGCTACCTAAGCAAGAGCTAAAATTCCTCTCTACCATCCATGATGACTTTATGTACCATGCGTCATCAGCAGTAGACTTATCAGATGAATTAATGTACGGTAGGCCTTTTGGTAGTGTTGCTTTCTTATTAAGGAAAAAATTGTCAAAACATATAAGATTTTTAACAAGCGATAATGTAAGGTTGTTAGGCATTGAATTACAAGTGAACAATGATTGCATATTAATTGCAAACTGCTATTTTCCATACAACAACGGCAGTAATCTAGATGAATACATTGATTTGCTGTACAAAATTAAGTCATTATCAGATAACCCCAAATATTCTCACTGTATAATAATGGGGGACTTTAACGCACATGTGAACTCGGAATTCTTTGTAGAATTGGGTAACATGTGCGAGTAGGCCAATTTAAGTATAAGTGATGTAGATGTAGTAGGGGTAGCCAGTAGTAATTTTACATACGTTAGCGATATGAGTGGTACCACCAGGTGGATTGATCATT
>JAJOZX010001102.1:0-40000 GCA_023014485.1 Bathynomus jamesi | reverse complement strand
CGTTGAAGGTCATCTGTAATAATCTATAGACTACCCATCAAGCCCACTGTCAACACTTAGATTCCCCTAAGACACAGGCGTCTTTAAGTAACATGAATGCGTAGAGATCTAAGGTGTTAGATTCCATATTATATAATTTATGTGCTAGGTTTAAGAACGCTGGCATTGAAGGATAGAAGGAAGGGACAGTAAAAGCGATAATAGGTTTAATGAAGGAAGTGGAATGAGGATGGAGGTAAGCGTTGCTATGTCGAAGGAAACGAGGTTGGGTGAGGAATTACGAAGGGAGGAGGAAAAGGAGCCAGAGATTATTAATCTAATTCTGCCACCACGTTCTCCTGATATGAATCCGATTGAAAACCTTTGGCAATAATGATTAACGAATGGGAGCAACGCAATGAAAGAACATTTGAAGCACTTTTAGCTCACACGAGGAATAGTTGGGAGAGCTTACGTCGAACACCAAACATTCCCTACAATCTGGCCTCTTCTATGCCGCAACGATTGCAAGAAATTATTGATGCCGGAGGAAGCTATACGAAATACGATGTTAAAGCCATGACGTAAATGTGTATCGAATATATTTATGTTAATATAGAATTTTATTATATTTTTATGTTTGACATCTATAAAAGTATATATTGTGACCATGAAAGAACTTTACTTATCCTTAGTTTGAATCTTTTCTTGCAATGTCTACGCTCGTGGAGATGATAATATATGCATTGTTGAAATAAACTATGAGAAGGTAATAGTTTCAGGAAAAAAATAAAAACTGGCAACATCGAGGCCATCACATGTTTATGGGAATTGTCATATGATATGCTACCAATAAACTCTTATATACTACTATATATGGTATACTATATTACGTAATAATTACGATGAACAAATCAAATGCAAATTTCTCTGATTCACGGCCCACCAGTCTTGCTTTAGACTAATGACTTTCATAAGATGAAATAGGTTACCACTTAAAACAATGGATAAACTATCTATTAGTGAGACGACCGTGACTTCCTCGAAATGCGAGCGCGTGAGAGGTTCACTGAGGAGTTTGGTTATTAGATTCTTCACGTAGGATATGTATCACAAACAATAATATTGACAACAATTCCCAACAATTACTTAATATCAATCATTGCATTTGAGCAAATAATTTAGACCTGCGTCAAAATAACTTAGGTATCATGCCATGATTTGGGATATTTGCCGAATTCGTCGTTCTCTATAGTCTACAGTATATATTGAGACGGTATAATGTAATGCCCAGCTAATATTATGATGACTAGGATTGCTCCATAACCATCCCAACATCCCGAAACTTGGTCATTCTGCTTCTTAATCATTTGTATTTTAAACACTAAAATGTAGCAGAAGTGACTTATTAATGGACGTCATTGATGGGGCTAGAGCAATTATGTGCACCAATCCGAACACACCTCCGCTGCCATAAGGACCGCCCATTTTATACCTAACAAACTAGCTTGGGACGAGACAGAGGCGCGAGACTTATTGTAAGCACTGTACATATTAAATTTATTAAAATTTTGGTATTCCCACCAATCTTTCACTGTTAGGTGGGGCAATGTACTATCCGAGTGTTTTGGCTCCTCTTGTTGGGTGAGACAAGGCTCCTTGCTCTCCCCTATGCTGTTTAATGTGTATATTGACGGATTAATTGCTTCACTTAATGAGGCAACAGTGGGATGTTGTATAGAAAACACAAGGATAAATAACTTAGTTGATGCCGATGATATGGTGTTAATAAGTCTCTGTTAAAGGTCTGGATCGGCTACTAAATGTCTGTGAAGTGTATTCGCAGAAACATGATATTCTTTTTAATGTTACAAAAACTAAGGTTATGCAATTTCATACTAAAAGCTGTAATCAGCCAGCTGATATAAGGTTTAAAATGAATGGTGAAGTAATTGAGGAAGTACAAGAGTTTAAGTATTTGGGTCAAACTATTACCAGCTCCTTGAGTGATGACTCGGATATAAGAAAACAATCTCGAAGCCTGTGTGCTAAAGCGAATATGACCATAAGGAACTTTCGTTTCTGTACAAGTGAAGCTAAAGACACTCTTTCGTACTTTCTGCAGTAATATATACAGTCATCAACTCTGGGTGAACTATAAAAAAGGTTCTGGCAGAAGCCTTAATTTGCTGTACAACAGGTCTTTTAGACTCTTTCATAAATTACCCCCAAGATGCTCAGCTTTGCAAATGTTTGCTACCTGCAATGTCCCGAGCTTCCCGGGGGTAACAAGACGTGCTCAACACAGTCTAATGCAAAGAATTAAAAAATCAACCAACCCGATCATCCAAGCTATCCATGAGTCCTGCCATTTATCCTCTAAGCTATGGACTTCTTGGTACGAAAACGTCTGTCTGTAGCTCCACTTAACTTCGACATTACAGTATTATTTCTAATCAATTGTATATATTTCTATCCTCAGTATATGAACTGTCATTGTATTAATAATATTTGTCATACCGACTATAGTCTGCCAATAAACCTTTTCATTTTCATTTCATAAAGATGGGATAAAAGTTAGGAGCTTTGTGGTTTGAATATAATGTTCTGCTCTGAAGGTAGTGAGTTCCTTTCAGATTTTAGTGGTATGACTCTATGGTCTATAGAATAATCCATGATTTATTTTAAATTGTTAGTTGAAAAGTCGCTCGATTAGGTTAGGTTTCCCTTTGGGGGTTGAGGACATCCCACCTTCTCCCCTTAAATATCATAGACATCGCCCATGATCTGGTGAAAAAGTGGATAGGCCGTCACCACCAGGATGGAAGCATATTAAAGCAAGACTACAACAAATAAATGTCCCCAAAACATTGATGGGAAATCTGAACAGGTTAAAAGACTTGGAACATGCGCGAAATAAAATGAATAACATTCAAATTAACAGTGGTTAATTGAAAAGTCTGATGTCACTATACTTTTAAGGGTACCAGGTGTCTCCAGGCCTTTAGAAGGGTGTACATAGATCGTTTCAAAGGTGATTCGTTGCAAGTAGCAACCAGGGTCGCCACGCCTAAAACATCGGATTCGCGGTTCAGTTTTCCTACTCATTCATCTCTACAGTAAAATTTGTACTGTTATTTTTGTTTTCTGTGAATAATTTACAGATGATACCTTGTAAAGAGGAAGCAAACTTATACAGGTGCAATGAGTTCACCCTGAAGAACTGTTTCTTTATATAATGGGGAGACGTCGTTACGACTTAGAAGATTATTTCAACTGCCACTATGCTATGTGAAAAAGTGATCACGTATAAAAAGCTTGGTCGGTAAAAATAAACTTGTATTTGATGTTTTGTCTAACTAAAGCCTCTTTGTGTATGCTTTTGATTGAATTCGTTTAAAGATAACACCATCCGAAAGTAAAGCGGGCACAAAAATAGTATTGTACGAAATGAAGACAATTGCATCGAGTATAGGACTCCCTATAGCTTGACCAGCGAAATAATGTTAATTCGTATTTACTGTGTAGTGCAAAGCAATAATGATGTACCTGTAGACTCGTTTATGTTCGAGTTTAGTGTTTTTCCCAGTAGAACCCAGTGTGTGTATTTATTTTCAATATATTTAATTATTTAATATAAGTGTGTGTATTTCTCCTGTACTGTTATAATGATGGTTATATTATTTTTTTATTATATACATATTCCTCGTTCATATTTCTTATACTATTATTATTTTTTATTTTATTTTTTGATCACTCCATCGTTTGATTGTATATTTCCTATATAATTCTGATTTCAATAATTCGTCTAAATAAACAGAATGATGTAATGGTGTTTTATTTATTTCGGTTTAAATGTATTTATTTTACTTTTAATATTGGGTTTCGTTTAAATAATTAGTTCTCTTTCTGAACAACTTTAAGGAGAAAGTCGCTCTTGCTTTTAATAAATAAGTAAATAAAAACATTATTTGGCAATTCGTGTAAATTAGATAAATGTAGGTATCTGCCAACTCTCCTCATATAAATAAAAATAAAATAAATGGTTATATCTGCCAACTCTCCTCATACAAATAAAAACATTATTTGGCAACTCATGTAAATTAAATAAATGGTGGTATCTAGCAACTCACCCTAATAAGGTACATCTCAACATAATTAAAATAAATGGTGGTATCTGGTAATCACTTCATATGAATAAAAACATTATTTGGCAACTGTCGTGAATAGGTTTATTATTTATTATAATTCATTATTTACTTTAATTTACTTTCCTCTTTCTTCTATCATTATTCATTCTCTGTACACTCGTTTTCACACTACTGTATAAATGCGTTATAAATGCGTGGTAGGTAGCCGAGTGAACCGTTATCATTTCAACCAATGCGAGGGTGAAAGGGGGGGTTAAAGTATACTCTACTTTAACTTTTATTTATGGCCGAAAACACTTAGTGAAACGGGGTAATGCGAGGGGGATTTAATTTTAATACTTAAGTCGGAGAGCGACACAAAATAATAATTTAAATTCACAATTACGTTCTGACATACAAACGCCAAGGACTGACATTGGGCACCTCACTCTCTCGTCCCTAGACCCATTTCGGGCTCTTACCAATTCGTATTAATTTCTTATTATGACAGGTCATTTAATTAAACATTCTTTAATTCTTATAAACAAACATTTAATTCTTAATTAGCAATTACTACAGAACTCATGTAAATAAAATAAATGGTGGTATCTAGCAACTCATCCTAATAAGGTATACCTGACGAATTAATATAAATGCTCTCTGGTAACCCCTCCATATAATAAATAAGTGATATCTGGCAACTCACGATCCTCTATATAACACCTGCTTGGCCTCTGGACGCACATAATGCGGCGGACTCCGGTGGAATAAAGAACTCTTTCCTTCCTTCTTAGGTTAACCCTTTAAGGACTGAAGGTACAAATTGCTAACGTTTCAAATACAAGCATTCATAACTTAACCCTACAAAAAATTCAGGGCTTAAAGGGTTAGGGTTTAGGTTAGGTTTCCCTTTCGGGGGGTGAGGTCATCCCACCTTCTCCCCCAAAGACTTCCTCCGTTTCCTTTCTCTTCCTCTCTTAGGTTAAGGCTACCCCTTTGGGGGGAGGTCATCCTCCCTTCTCCCCCCGAAGCTCCCTCCCCTCTCCCCCTTGGCAGCATTGAGTTGTTGCATTACCCGACCCCCCTTTACAACATTGAATTGCTGCATAACCCCCCTTCATTCCATAACCCCTCCCCTCCATTGCATAACCCCACCCCTTGTTGCAAAACCCCTTTCCAACATATTGCAACATTGATCATTATCTTATTGCAACATTCTTGCACGCTCCTTTTTTGCGCCCAAACTACTTATATATATATATAACGTATATAATATATACACATATATATATATATTATATATATTATACATAGCATATATACATATATACTATATATATATTGTATATATATAATATATATATACAGGGTGTCCCATAAGTCCGGCATCATAGGAGAAATTCATATTTTTCTATTTCTACAAACCATAATTCATATTTTTCTCTTTCTACAGGCCATAATGTTTGTGAGCAAGGAAGAACGAATCCAGATAATTTTACTCATAGGAAATCGGAGTCAAAGAGAGGCCGCTGCTGAATTTAACAGACTGCATCCAGACCGCGAGCCAATAACACAGAGTTGTGTTAGCAAACTTGTTGTAAAGTTTAAGGAAACAGGATCCATTGAAGATAAACCACGCAGTGGACCTTCAAGGAAGTCCACTGACGATGATACAGCGACTGCTATCCTGGCTCATTTTAACAGAAGTCCCAATAAGTCTCTTCGGCGATTGTCCGCCGAGACAGGAGTGTCGAAAAGTAGCATCCATCGCATTCTTCAGGCTCACAAATGGCATCCATATAAACTTCAGATCCTACAGAAATTAAGCGAAGATGATCCCGACCGGCGGATGGAATTTTGTGAATGGGCTACAGAACAATACATATTGAGCACGTTCTGTAAATGATGCCGGACTTATGGGACACCCTGTATATATATATATATAAATATATATAAATATGAATATATATATATATATATATATATATATAATATAAATAATAAATAATATATATATATATATATATATATATATATATGTTAACCCCCTCCGTCTATGGCCTGGGTTGGTTCGAAGTCGACAGGGGTTCTAGTTAGGTGGCAGCAACGGATGTATATATATATATATATATATATATATATGTGTAAAACTGAACCATAAATAATTCCCATATTCCTATACTATCTTATTCTTCATGTAATTCTTGTATTCATTTATATATTTCTTGTATCCATTTTACGAAAAAGTATCCATTTTAAAAATTCATGTGTTATATGGTTCATGTATTTATATAATCCCGTATATTCTTATATATTTAACTTTATATAATGCCTATACTCATATGTATGTACGTGTGTGTATTCACTTTTACATAAGGACCAAAATCGCCCAACGCGAGTTTGGATAAAATTTTTGATTTGCTTTCTACTTTGCCAAATAATTGGTGACCTGTTGTTTTTTAAAATCTCATAATCATTTTTTTAGATTTCGCTTAATAAGGAATCCTGCTTAAGCTTTGCAATGTTCACATTTTGTATACATTCTCTTTCGTTATAAAAGATGAGATGCCTTGCCTAAGCATTAAAATTGTACATCTTAAACCTTAAAATTTTACTCATATGTATATTTAAGTGTAAATATGCATAGTCCGATTTCCACTTTTAGTTAACTTGGCAGATCATGATAACATCAGATCTGAAAAGTCGCGGTTTAAGATAAAAATATGGTTTCGTCTTCAAATATTTTGTTTACTCGTTCAAGCCTTACCACAACTGAAAATTTACTTTATTTTCGAATATTGTGCAAAAATAATACAGCCTTTTTAGCATTTAATAATAATGATGTTAGCAGTTTTTGGGTATATAAACCCCAGTAAAAATCTTCCATTGTCATTCAGAAGCTAATTCAGAGGCTGAGCACTACCTGTACATTTTAGCAGTAAATTACAGTAAAAGATAGTTTTTATCTTATCCTTCGAGCCTTGCTCTCTTCAGAAGAACTTAGTCATTAAACTTTCCGGATACGCGATAAGAAGAGTCCGGAACCTTCAGCATTTTTAGTGTCTATCAGCGTCCTCCGAGCCACTATAGAAGAACTCGGAGAGTAATATAGAAGAAAACTACTGCAAGTCAAACATCCGTTGCTGCTACCTAACTAGAACCCCCGTCGACTTCGAACCAACCCGGGCCATAGACGGAGGGGTTAACAACTGGCGACCCTTTAACCAGGATCTTCACGACTGACAACTTCTGCATCCAGGATTCTTCCAGTCTTCCAGACGCTGGAACCAGAACCAACACCCAATTGACCGGCGTGTCACGACTTCTAGTTCGTCACATCCACCCTTGAACCGGTGCGTCACGACTCCAAGTTCTCCACGCCTAGTTTTCATCCAAGAACAAGTGGCCAGCAAGACACGTCTTCAGGACACGTCTCTAAGGATTTTGCCGTAGGAATCTTGTTAAGTACAAAAACCCTTTTTTTAAATAATCTCTAAACATTTGAAAAGTCAGTATTATTAACAGTTAATATTTAGTATTGACCCAGAATTAACACAAAACACAGTGAACACTTCAGACACCAGTGATACATTTTTTTTATTGAAAACAGTATTTTCACAGAATTATTGTCACAGTTATTTTCACAGTTATTTTTACTATTCTAGTTAGTATAGTATAATTTTATTTGATGTACCAAACATAGTATTACCATACCTTCACGTCATTCGAGTGAAATTTTGTTTAAATTTTTTATTTTTGTTTGCAATCTTTTCAAATTTTCCCCTAGTTAGGCAAATTATTGTGCATTTATTTTTTAGATAGTGTAGTTAGGAAAACCCCTTATGTGGTCATTCCATAAATTAAGATCGGTCAAGCAGACCTAATTAGAACACATTAATAAGTACATTCACATATGAGCGATTCAGACGGTGCGCTTTCTGACATCGAAAATTTACCTACACCCATTTTTCCACCTGCCCCGCTCCCTTCAAACATACTCCCAAACACACAAACTTCAGATCCAGAACAAGCCAATATGTCTCAGTCTCAAACCCCCGCCCCAGCATACATTAACTTAGGCAGACTAGTAAACCTTCCTCATACTGTTTTAATTTTTAAGGGGACCATAGATAATCGCTTTGTTGAACCACGCGTAAGACCTTGGATTGAATCTTTAGAGCAACATTTCTTACGCGAAAACATCACCGATGATGACATAAAAATTAGGGAAGCAAAAAGATTTATCGACCCTAAAGAAGGGAATGCTCATGACACAGTCACCTACGTCCCATCAATTAGCGAAGCTACAACATGGGACGATTTAAAAAAAAACTTATTAGAATTTTTTAAAGAAATAACACTTGCAGAACCCTTAGCCACGTTAGAAGCAGTCTTCCAAGCTAAATGAAAGAAAGAGGAACACGAAGATTTAAACAATTTTATTACACGAACACATAAACTTGTAGGAGAAGCCCTCCGTGCCGCTGAAAATGCGTGTGGCATTACTTTCACTTCGAAACAAAGAAATCTAATAGTAGCAACAACTATTTACGAAAACCTACCCGGAGCACCTAAAAAAAGTTTCAGGAGTTTTTAAATGTTGACAAACCTGTAAGTGTAGCCATAAACAAAACACGGGAACATTACCCAGATTTAGCAAACCAGAACTATCGAAAGGGTAGAGAAACCCCTGTACATTACATTCAGCAGCAGCAGCCACAACACCAACAGCAACAACAACAACCCTATAAATCGAGGCCAATGCAGGGAACACCCCAGAAACAAGCCCCCCAAACCCAGAATACACGCCCTCCTCCACAGTGTTTTAACTGCGATAGCTTTGGGCACATGATAAGTCAGTGCACTTATCCCTCTTATTACTCCCACTGTCACGAACATGGTCATCGCCGTGGCGATCGCCAAAAGTGTGCTGATAAAACCCCTGCAGGGTATAGACCCCACTTTCAGAAACCAAACCACCCACGTTCCCAAAACGTATCCCAAAAGTCATCCAATCCCCAGAAACCAGTCCATTCCCAGCCTCAGTTGAACCACCAACCCAATAGATTACGACCACAGGGTCAACCACACTCTACGTAGAAGTACCCGTGGATGAATCATTTTCCCCAGAGTACAGTTTTCAAGAACACCCTCCAGCCCTTTTTTAGACCCTACATTGGAGGCGGCAGTTCAACTTCCTCCCTCCTAAATTACAGTAATGAGCCCAGATACGCACACAAACTCCTTATCAGGATAATAGGTCCGGACCTCCTAGATTTAATAATAAATTGTAGCACCGATAACAAGATTTAACTGCTCTCCTAGATACAGGAGCACACGCGATGTTAATTAAGAAACAATGTGTAGATGAATTACTAGAGAGTACAAATTACAAATATGAACTTAAGGCACCATCCTGCCAACTCAGAGGAGTTACGGGCACACCCATACCTACATACGGAGAAATTGAGTTATATTTAGAAGTTGGAAACGCGGTATACCCCGCGAAATGTTGCATTGTAGACACAGTCTCCACCTTTCAGACAGATATCCTACTAGGTATGGATTTTTTTAACCGGAATCAATGTGAGATTTACCCAGCCGGAAAGTTAGTAAAGTGTCGAAATAGGACACACCATCTCCGTGAGAATGACAGACAGCTTAATGCTAATAGAATTAGTTCAGTTCAGATTTCCGAAAGAAATAGGAAACCCCCTCCCCTTGATAGCAGTTCAAGTCAGCCGGTTGCATCCAGAGGGACAACCGCTCCAGAAATCAGACCCCAGGCTAATCAGTTCCAGTTGTTGAATCCAGTTGGATCAACACAGTCAGTTTCCAGTCAGTCAGTTTCCAGTCAGTCAGTTTCCAGTCAGTCAGTTTCCAGTCACCCAGTTTCCAGTCAGCCAGTTTCCAGTCAGCCAGTTTCAAGTCAGCCAGCTTCAGTTCAGCCAATAAGGCAAATTTTAGTCGCCGAACCAGTCAGATTCACAATTTTTCATATGCCCTACCGAGCATATAACAGTAGCACCTTATGAAAAGATTTGTTTCCTAGCAAAAGTAGTTGACAGTCAAGGAAAATTCCTGATAAGAAATAGAGATGTGATTGCCCTAAAAGGAGATCCTCTGGGCCGAACTAATTTGTGTCCCTTTTGAAATCAAGTTGGAACCCAATTCCAAACCCATTTTCATTCCTCCCTATCGGGTTCCACATTCCCAATTAGTCACTATTGAGGAACACATCAAGGACATGTTGGAGCAGGATGTCATTCAGCCTTCAGCTAGTCCCTGGTCCGCTCCTATGATTCTCGTCTCCAAAAAGGACGGAACATCTCGCCCTTGTATAGATTTTAGACGCCTGAACAACATTACCATCCCTGACCGTTTCCCGATCCCAAACATGCAGGAAACAATTCTGAACGTAGGGAAAGCGAACTTTTTTTCATCCTTCGATTTAGCATCGGGTTATTGGCAAATGGAGGTCAGTCCCGAATCTCGGGCATTGACTGCTTTCTCCACTAACCGAGGCCATTACGAATTCCAGGTTTTACCTTTCGGAGTCCGAAATGGGCCTGCTAATTTCTCTACGTTGATGAATATAGTCCCTTCCGACCTATTAGGTGTCGAAGCTCTCGTTATTTTGACGATATTATCGTCTACAGTTCGGACATAAAACAACACTTTCAACGCCTTCAGAATGTGCTATCACACTTGAGAAAAGCACACCTTAAACTGAAGCTTGCAAAGTGCAATTTTTTACGAGAATCCCTGGTATACCTATGATTCCTACTCTCGTCCACAGGAATTAAACCTGATCAAAGCCAAACTCGAAGCCCTAGAAAGGTACCCTGTACCCAAAACCATCGACGACGCCCGTGCATTTATTGGTTTTGTCGGATTCTATCGGAACTTTATCCCCCAATTTTCAAATATTGCTAAACCCATTACTAATTTGTTCCAGAAAAATTCTAAATTTAACTGAGAATCCGATCACCAACATGCCTTTGAAACTTTAATTAATAAACTAACCTGTCATCCCATTTTACAATATCCTGATTACACAAGACCCTTCATTATAGCCACAGATGCTTCCTCCTATGGACTAGGAGCCGTCCTGTTACAGGACGTAGACGGTGTGGAATTACCCATTGCTTATGGGCTTTGAAAAAATTCCGAAATATCGTCTATGGCTACGATGTAACCATCAAGACTGACCATAAGCCACTCACGTACCTCTTCAAGGACAAGTTACTTGAAGGACGGTTGAGTAGATGGGCTCTGTTGATTCAGTACTTTGCGGCAAAAATCGTATACAAACCGGGAAAACTTCAAGTTATTCCAGACGGATTGTCGAGACTCAAGTCCGACGCCCAAGTGAATAAAATAGGAATTCTTCCTGTGTTCGACTACGAGTGTCTGCAATACTCCCAACAACAGGACCAACACACCCAAAACTTCGGGAGCGCCTGGAACAAAAGGAACCATCGAAGGTAAAAGAACAGTACAACCTCAAAGATGGGCTCGTAAATTTCAGGAACGAAGATGGAAACGACCTCGTGGAGATACCAAAGGATCTCGTCGATATAGCTATTGGACTTTGTCACGACTCACCTTTGTATGGACACATGGGGCCGGATCGCACCATCAAGAGTCTTTTAGAGCGATACCACTTTCCCGAGATGAACAGAAAGGTACAAGAATACATCGCCGAATGTCCGTCGTGTTTAAAACATAAGGGCAACGTACCATCCACAGCTCCTATGCATTAATATCAAGTATGCCAAAGGCCCTGGCAAAGAACTGCAATGGATATACTGGGACCATTTCCCAAAACATCAAAGGGAAATCAGTACATCATTGTGTTTACGGACCACTTCTCGCGTTACAGCGAAGTAGCCGCCATTCCAGACCAGACCTCGGAAACTGTGGCAAGAGCCCTAGTGGAACGCGTCATCCAAAACCATACCACTCCTTCCATCCTAATCTCGGATAACGTTCTTAATTTCACTTCCAAACTGGTCGAGTCACTCTGTAACATGTGTAAAATTAAAAATACACACATTGTGGCATACCATCCGCAGGCAAACGGCTTAGTGGAAAGGCACAATCGAAAGATCTTAGAAGCCCTGCGCCACGTTGTCGATGCATCCTCTCGTACATGGGATGATTCCCTTCCCATGGTACAAACAGCCATCAACAATGGCTATAATGTGTCCATCGGGGACACCCCTCATTTCGTCCTCTATCACTACGACAAGCGTCTACCTTTTGATTTGCCCGACCAAACTGACCCGACAGTTCTAACATCTTCCGAAATGGCAGAAGCAAATCAGCAACTAGCTGAACGATCTTTCAAGATTTTTGACATAATCCGCTATGCCCTCAACCAACGAAACCAACAGATGGAGCAAGAGCAATATAGACGTCATCCCCGTCAACGGACTATAATCGTCGGCATGCGATGTTATCTGAAGAGCGTGAAACCGCCAGGTGCTCATCGCAAATTATACCCGAAATGGGATGGCCCATATAGGATTATGAAAAACCTCGGACAAAATCGTTATGAAATCCTCGACCTCCGGGATCATTCCAAAGTAAAGATCATTCACGCTGACAATTTGAAGATAGCTCCGAACAACACCTTCCCAAAAAACAGCTGCCAGGCGTTCGAGCCGCCTATCCTTCAAAAGGTCAAGGTATTAACAAATCGGGCAGGGATCAAAAAACTGAAGTGGTCACCGCGGGAACCGCTACCCATGACGAAGATTGGTACCTCGTAATACCACCAGTACTCGAGGCAATCTCTGAACAAGGGGAGGCCCCAGAGCCAAGCGTCCAATCGGACCCAGACCCTGGAGAAACCCCTTCGAGAGGATCACTCAGTGGAACTCCACCATCTCCTCCAACTCCACCATCTCCTCTGTCACCACCCTCACCGATTGATGATCGACGCACGGACCCTACATACCACCCGCAAATGCATCACCCACGTGAACTAGAACCTTCACATAAGAAACGAACCCGCTCAGAATCCGAGCTCAACGGTCGACCCCCATTGCCACCAAAACGAGGCCGACCCCTTCGCCCACAAACACAAGTATCCACACAACTCCCCCTAGCTCCGTATAACCTAAGGCGTAGAAATGAATAAAATTGTCCCCCTTATAATTTTCCAAATTATTTACTCTTGTAGCCCAAGCATTAAAATTTCTACCGGAGTTGTTATAGAAAATACCCTCGAAAATATTCAAACTACAGCACGCGCCCTATCAGAATTATTAGCCTTGCCATGGATACAAACTGAAACTAAAAATTCAGGAAACTTTAACCAAAGAAGTAAAAGGGGACTGATAGATATATCAGGGAAACTGTTCAAAGGTTTATTCGGATTGGCAACCGAAAAAGATATTAAAAGAATTGAACTTAAATTGAATCTCTTCGCGCGAAATCGACAATATAATGGACACATGTTAGAACAAACTATTAGGTTATTACACGAAAACAATCGCTTCCTCCACTCCCTTTCGGACAGATTCACATACCTTGAATCCATGTTAGCTCAATACAAAGAACACAAAAGATATCTAGAATTAATAGAGATAATTAACCTACAAGTAACCCTAATCGATAAATACTTACAACGAATAACTACGATTCATTCCAAGGTTTTGCGTGCAACCCAGCTAGCCCATGGAAAAATCACTCTTTCCGCCCTAATACCATGGGAAATACTTCAGTCCTTGATTCACACCGCCCAGACACAATTAAAATTATCACCCATATTCCCACTCAACCACACTAATTACCCCCAATTTCTAGAATACACCTGGACTGTACATGGACCACGCCCCTACACATACCTCATAATTATACCATTTTTCGATGTCCTCACTTATGACGTATATAAATTTCACCCTTTCCCAACACCCTACCAAAACAACTCTAATGTCTATCGATTGTATTTACCCACCGTACCACCTTCCCTTTTCCTCACCAAAGATCTGTCAGCTTATTCTATGATGTCAGATAGCGACGTCCGGCATTGCCGATTCCCGCAACCAAATAAACAACTCGTCTGCCCTCCACTCAAACCAGTTATTCTTCCAACTACTAGGTCTTGCTTTATCGACTTAATTCGTGACTGGCATGCCCCGGTATGTTCATTTAAAAATTTTTATTCCCCTAAAACAGTCCAACTACGAATTGGACCAGACATCTGGGTTTCTTTCGCGAACAGGACTGCCGCTACTCTTGAGTGTCCGTCGCATTATTCCTCATCACAATCCCTATGGTTATTCAGCTACCAATTGGTTGCTCCTTGCGTTCAAAAACCCTCCAAATATACAACCCGTACAAGGTTACCCTTAATAACTCATACCCCTTCCCGTCGCAAATTAAATTTAAACCCGTCATACAGATCTTAAATCTCTCCATAAAACCTGTAACCATCCTACACGAACTACATGCCCCTGAATGGAATGATCAATTGAGCCGGTTTAAAATTTCGGATGATAAGCAAAATAAAATCTTACAAATACTACAACCGGTAACCATTTTCTCAACATCTGCCGTTAGTATCATTATTGTATGTGCCATTATCCTCGGTATATTTGTGGTGAAAAGATCATTCTGGGAACAAAGAAAACCAAGAGACACGGAACATGAAACTATTTATGCACAACCAAGAGTGCGTACCCAGACCACGTGACCTAGACTTAACCACCCGACTTATGTTGTATATATAAATCTGTATTATAAAACCCATAGTTATCATCTAGTTAGCATTAGTTAGGATGTTACATTATTATATTAATATCATTCTAGAGGAGAGAGCCCTGTAAAAATAAACCATAAATAATTCCCATATTCCTATACTATTTTATTCTTCATGTAATTCTTGTATTCATTTATATAGTTCTTGTATCCATTTTACGAAAAAGTATCCATTTTAAAAATTCATGTGTTATATGGTTCATGTATTTATATAATCCTGTATATTCTTATATATTTAACTTTATATAATGCCTATACTCATATGTATGTACGTGTGTGTATTCATTTTTACATAAGGACCAAAATCTCCCAACGCGTGTTTGGATAAAATTTTTGATTTGCTTTCTACTTTGCCAAATAATTGGTGACCTGTTGTTTTTTAAATCTCATAATCATTTTTTTTAGATTTCGCTTAATAAGGAATCCTGCTTAAGCTTTGCAATGTTCACATTTTGTATACATTCTCTTTCGTTATAAAAGATGAGATCATGTCTTGCCTAAGCATTAAAATTGTACATCTTAAACCTTAAAATTTTACTCATATGCATATTTTAGTGGAAAGATGCATAGTCCGATTTCCACTTTTAGTTAACTTGGCAGATCATGATAACATCAGATCTGAAAAGTCGCGGTTTAAGATAAAAATATGGTTTCGTCTTCAAATATTTTGTTTACTCGTTCAAGCCTTACCACAGCTGAAAATTTACTTTATTTTCAAATATTGTGCAAAAATAATACAGCTTTTTTAGCATTTAATAATAATGATGTTAGCAGTTTTTGGGTATATAAACCCCAGTAAAAATCTTCATTGTCATTCAGAAGCTAATTCAGAGGCTGAGCACTACCTGTATATTTTAGCAGTAAATTACAGTAAAAGATAGTTTTTATCTTATCCTTCGAGCCTTGCTCTCTTCAGAAGAACTTAGTCATTAAACTTTCCGAATACGCTATAAGAAGAGTCCGGAACCTTCAGCATTTTTAGTAAGTCTATCAGAGTCCTCTGAGCCACTATAGAAGAACTCGGAGAGTAATATAGAAGAAAACTACTGCAAGTCAAACATCCGTTGCTGCCACCTAACTACTGTAGAACCCCCGTCGACTTCGAACCAACCCGGGCCATAGACGGAGGGGGTTAACATATAATATATATATATATATATGTATATATAATATATACATATATATATATATATAATACATATATATGTATATATATAATATACATATATAATATATAACATAATAATATATACATATATACATATATATATATATATATATATATATATATATATATATATATATATATAAAATATATATATATATATATATATATATAATATATATATAATAATACATACATATATAATAATATATTATATATATATATATATATATATATATATATATATATATATATATACATATATATATAAATAATATATATATATATATATATATATATATATATATATATATATATATATATATATAAATAATATATATAATATATATATAATTAATTTCATTGTTAAGATAATATACCAATGATGACCTATAAAACTCTGAAGAATAGAGTGAATTACGATACAGTTTGTAATAAATAAAATTAGGAAAGACGCCACTATTCAGGCAGATTTCTAAAAATTCAAGGTCCAATTCAATCTTCTTGAATTTTCTGACAGACTTTTCAAGTTTACGGTGGAGTCTCAAACCCTCTCCGAATTCTTCTATAGTGGCTCGGAGGATTCAGGGAGACTTACTAAAATTCTCTGAAGGTTCCCGGATTCTTCTTATAGCGTATCGGGGAATTTGACTGACTAGGTTTCTGAAGAGAACAAGGCTCGAAGGAGAAGATAAAGCATAGCTCTTACTGTAATTTACTGCTAAAATGTACAGGTAGTGCTCAGCCTCTGAATTAGCTTCTGAATAACATATGGAAGATTTTATTTGGGTTTATATACCCCAAAACTGCTAACATCATTATTAGGAAATGTTGAAAAGGCTGCATTATTTTGCACAATATTTGAAAATAAAGTAAATCTTTTAGCTGTGGTAAGGTTTAAACGAATAAACAAGATATTTGAAGATGAAGCCATATTTTTATCTTAAACCGCGTATTTTCAGATCTGATGCTATCATGATCTGCCAAGTGAACTAAAAGTGGAAATTGAACTTGCATCTTTACACTAAAATATGCATACGAGTAAAAATTAAAGGTTTAAGATTAACAATTAAATGCTTAGGCAAGACGTGACTTCATCTTTTATATGAAGAGAGAATGTATACAAAATATGAACATTGCAAAGCTTAAGCAGGATTCCTTATTAAGCGAAATCTAAAAAAAATGATTAAGAGATTTTAAAAAGACAAGTCACCAATTATTTGGCAAAGTAGAAAGCAAATCAAAAATTTTATCCAAACTCGCGTTGGGCGATTTTGGTCCTTAAATAAAATTGAATACACACACGTACATACATTTGATTATAGGCATTATATAAAGTTAAATATATACGAATATACAGGATTATATAAATACATGAACCATATAACACATGAATTTTAAAATGGATACAAGAACTATATAAATGAATTCAAGAATTACATGAAGAATAAGATAGTATAAGAATATGGGAATTATTTATGGTTCATTTTTACAGGGCTCTCTCCTCTAGAATGATACTAATATAGTAATGTAACATCCTAACTAATGCTAACTAGATGATAGCTATGGGTTTTATAATACAGATTTATATACACAACATAAGTCGGGTGGTTAAGTCTAGTTCACGTGGTCTGGGTACGCACTCTTGGTCGTGCATAAATAGTTTCATGTTGTTCGGTGTCTCTTTTTTTCTTTGTTCTCAGAATGATCTTTTCACCACAAATATACCGAGGATAATAGCACACAATAATGATACTAACGGCAGATGTTGAGAAAATTGTTACAGGTTGTAGTATTTGTAAGAGGTTATTTTGCTTATCATCTGAAATTTTAAACCGGCTCAATTAATCATTCCATTCAGGGGCATGTAGCTCGGGTAGAATGGTTACAGGTTTTATGGAGAGATTTAAGATCTGTATGACGGGTTTAAATTTAATTTGCGACGGGAAGGGGTATGAGTTATTAAGGGTAACCTTGTACGGGTTGTATATTTGGAGGGTTTTTGAACGCAAGGAGCGACCAATTGGTAGCTGAATAACCATAGGGATTGTGATGAGGAATAATTCGACGGACACTCAAGAGTAGCGGCAGTCCTGTTCGCGAAAGAAACCCAGATGTCTGGTCCAATTCGTAGTTGGACTGTTTTAGGGGAATGAAATTTTTTAAATGAACATACCTGGGCATGCCAGTCACGAATTAAGTCGATAAAGCAAGACCTAGTAGTTGGAAGAATAACTGGTTTGAGTGGAGGGCAAACGAGTTGTTTATTTGGTTGCGGGAATCGGCAATGCCGGACGTCGCTATCTGACATCATAGAATAAGCTGACAGATCTTTGGTGAGGAAAAGGTAAGGTGGTACGGTGGGTAAATACAATCGATGGACATTAGAGTTGTTTTGGTAGGGTGTTGGAAAAGGGTGAAATTTATATACGTCATAAGTGAGTACATCGAAAAATGGTATAATTACGAGGTATATGTAGGGGCGTGGTCCATGTACAGTCCGGGTGTATTTTAGAAATTGGGGGTAATTAGTGTGGTTGAGTGGGAATATGGGTGATAATTTTAATTGTGTCTGGGCGGTGTGAATCAAGGACTGAAGTGTTTCCCATGGTATTAGGGTGGAAAGAGTGATTTTTCCATGGGCTAGCTGGGTTGCACGCAAAACCTTGGAATGAATCGTAATTATTTGTTGTAAATACTTATCGATTAGGGTTACTTGTAGGTTAATTATCTCTATTAATTCTAGACATCTTTTGTGTTCTTTGTATTGAGGTAACATGGATTCGAGATATGTGAATCTGTCCGAAAGGGAGTGGGGGAAGCGATTGTTTTCGTGTAGTGACCTAATAGTTTGTTCTAACATGTGTCCATTATACTGTCGATTTCGCGCGAAGCGATTCAATTTGAATTCGATTCTTTTAATATCTTCTTCGGTTGCTAATCCGAATAAACCCTTGAATATTTTTTCTCCCATATCTATTAGTCCCCATTTATTTCTTTGATTAATTTTTTCCGAGTTATTATGTGTTTCCGTTTGTATCCATGGTAATGCCAATATTTCTGATAGGGCGCGTGTTGTAGTTCGAATATTTTCCAAGGTATTTTCTAACAGAACGCAACTAATCTGATCTTTTCCCTGGAAAGAACCCTGAACTTTACTTTCAAACGTTTTTAATTGGGTTTGTATCTGAAGGAGATTGATCTTGATTCTAGCAGGGGGTTGCAAA
Source organism: Bathynomus jamesi (assembly GCA_023014485.1). NCBI lineage: Eukaryota > Metazoa > Arthropoda > Malacostraca > Isopoda > Cirolanidae > Bathynomus > Bathynomus jamesi. The sequence goes on along the minus strand of JAJOZX010001102.1, from coordinate 20,729 downwards.
TTGATAAAAAGGTCCGCGTCTTCTTTCAAAAATTTACCTTCTGCGAGCTTTCCTATAACAACTCCGGTAGAAATTTTAATGCTTGGGCTACAAGAGTAAATAATTTGGAAAATTATAAGGGGGGACAATTTTATTCATTTCTACGCCTTAGATTATATGAAGCTGGGGGTGGCCGTGTGGATACTTGTATTTCTGGACGAAGGGGTCGGCCTCGTTTTGGTGGCAATGGGGGTCGACCGTAAGCTCGGATTCTGAGCGGGTTCGTTTCTTATGTGAAGGTTCTAGTTCACGTGGTTGATGCATTGGCGGGCGGTATGTAGTGTAGGGTCCGTGCGTCGATCATCAATCGGTGAGGGTGGTGACAGAGGAGATGGTGGAGTTCCACCGAGTGATCCTCTCGAAGGAGTTTCTCCAGGGTCTGGGTCCAATGGGACTCTTGGTTCTGGGGCTTCCTCTTGTTTAGAGATCGGCTCGAGTACTGGTGGTATTACGAGGTACCAATTTTCGTCATGGGTAGTGGTTCCCGCGGTGACCACTTCAGTTTTTTGATCCCTGCTCGACTTGCTAATACCTTGACCTTTCGAAGGATAGGCGGCTCGAACGCCTGGCAGCTGTTTTTTGTTCGGCAGCTATCTTCAAATTGTCAGCGTGAATGATCTTTAGTTTGGAATGATCCCGGAGGTCGAGGATATCATAACGATTTTTTCCGAGGTTTTACATAATCCTATATGGGCCATCCCATTTTGGGTATAATTTGCGATGAGCACCTGGCGGTTTCACGCTCTTCAGATAACATCGCATACCGACGATTATAGTCCGTTGACGGGGATGACGTCTATATTGCTCTTGCTCCATCTGTTGGTTTCGTTGGTCTAGGGCAGGGGTCACCAACCTGGGTCGGTAGCGCCCACTAGTGGGCTCACATTAAAGGTAATTAAAGATTTATTTCATTATTTATTTTATCGATTATGTTGATTTATTCTTTTTGATCTAAGGTGGGCGATAAGTTTTTTTAATTTTAAAAAAATCGTAAAAGTGGGCCGTGAACAAAAAAAAGGTTGGTGACCCCTGGTCTAGGGCATAGCGGATTATGTCGAAAATCTTGAAAGATCGTTCAGCTAGTTGCTGATTTGCTTCTGCCATCTCGGAAGATGTTAGAACCGTCGGGTCGATTTGGTCGGGCAAATCAAAAGGTAGACGCTTGTCGTAGTGATATAGGACGAAATGAGGGGTGTTCCCGATGGACACATTATAGCCATTGTTGATGGCTGTTTGTACCATGGGAAGGGAATCATCCCATGTACGGGAGGATGCATCGACAACGTGGCGAAGGGCCTCTGAGATCCTTCTATTGTGCCTTTCCACTAAGCCGTTTGCCTGCGGATGGTATGCCACACTGTGTGTATTTTTAATTTTACACATGTTACAGAGTGATTCGAACAGTTTGGAAGTGAAACTAAGAGCGTTATCCGAGCTTAGGATGGAAGGAGTAGTATGATTCTGGATGACGCGTTCCACTAGGGCTCTTGCCACAGTTTCCGAGGTCTGGTCTGGAATGGCGGCTACTTCGCTGTAACGCGAGAAGTGGTCCGTAAACACAATGATGTACAGGTTTCCCTTAGATGTTTTGGGGAATGGTCCCAGTATATCCATTCCAGTTCTTTGCCAGGGCCTTTGGCATACTGGATATTTATGCATAGGAGCTGTGGATGGTACGTTGCCCTTATGTTTTAAACACGACGGACATTCGGCGATGTATTCTTGTACCTTTCTGTTCATCTCGGGAAAGTGGTATCGCTCTAAAAGACTCTTGATGGTGCGATCCAGCCCCATGTGGCCATACAAAGGTGAGTCGTGTGAAAGTCAAATGGCCATATCGACAAGATCCTTTGGTATCTCCACGAGGTCGTTTCCATCTTCGTTCCGAAAATGTACGAGCCCATCTTTGAGGTTGTACTGTTCTTTTACCTTCGATGGTTCCTTTTGTTCCAGGCGCGCTCGAAGGTTTTGGGTGTGTTGGTCCTGTTGTTGGGAGTATTGCAGGCACTCGTAGTCGAACACAGGAAGAATTCCTATTTTATTCACTTTGGCGTCGGACTTGAGTCTCGACAATCCGTCTGGAATAACTTGAAGTTTTCCCGGTTTGTATACGATTTTTGCCGCAAAGTACTGAATCAACAGAGCCCATCTACTCAACCGTCCTTCAAGTAACTTGTCCTTGAAGAGGTACGTGAGTGGCTTATGATCAGTCTTGATGGTTACATCGTAGCCATAGACGATATTTCAAAATTTTTTCAAAGCCCAATATACCGCTAGGGCCTCTCGGTCCGTAGTGGAATAATTCCGTTGAGGTGCAGAGAGAAGTTGACTGGCATAAGCAATGGGTAATTCCCCACCATCTACGTCTTGTAATATGACGGCTCCTAGTCCATAGGAGGAAGCATCGGTGGCTATGACGAAGGGTCTTGAGTAATCAGGATATTGTAGGATGGGCTGAGAGGTTAGTTTACCAATTAAAGTTTCAAAGGCATGTTGGTGATCGGATTCCCAGTTAAATTTAGAATTTTTCTGGAACGAATTAGTAATGGGTTTAGCGATATTTGAAAATTGGGGGATGAAATTCCGATAGAATCCGACAAAACCAATAAATGCACGGGCGTCGTCGATGGTTTTGGGTGCAGGGTACCGTTCCAGCGCTTCGAGTTTGGCTGGATCAGGTTTAATTCCTGTGGATGAGAGTAGGAATCCTAGGTATACAAGGGACTGTTGTAAAAAAGTTGCAATTTGCAAGTTTCAGTTTAAGGTGTGCTTTCCTCAAGCGTGATAGCACATTCTGAAGACGTTGAAAGTGTGTTTTTATGTCCGAACTGTAAACGATAATATCGTCAAGATAAACGAGAGCTTCGACACCTAATAGGTCGGAAAGGACTATATTCATCAACCTAGAGAAATTAGCAGGCCCATTTCGGACTCCGAAAGGTAAAACCTGGAATTCGTAAAGGCCCCGGTTAGTGGAGGAAGCAGTCAATGCCAGAGATTCGGGACTGACTTCCATTTGCCAATAACCCGATGCTAAATCGAGGGATGAAAAGAAGTTCGCTTTTCCTATGTTCAGAATTGTTTCCTGCATGTTTAGGATAGGGAAACGGTTTGGGATGGTAATGTAGATTAGGCGTCTAAAATCTATACAAGGGCGAGATGTTCCGTCCTTTTTGGAGACAAGAATCATAGGAGCTGACCAGGGACTAGCTGAAGGCTGAATGACATCCTGCTCCAACATGTCCGTGATGTGTTCCTCAATAGTAACTAATTGGGAATGTAGAACCCGATAGGGAGGAATGAAAATGGGTTTGGAATTGGGTTCCAGCTTGATTTCAAAAGGGACCAAATTAGTTCGGCCCAGAGGATTTCCTTTTAGGGCAATCACATCTCTATTTCTTATCAGGAAATCGAGAAGTGATTCCATTAGTTTGGGCTCCTGTAAAGCTGGTGACTCCTGAAGAGAGTGTTCCAGACATTTCTTATATTCTTCTTTTAATACTGAAGGATTTAACTCTAAGGAACTGGAAACACGATTTATCGTACTGGTGGGGAAATCTGAATCTATTTCTACTGTGGAAACAGTTCCTATTTTCTGATTTGAAGTTAATTCTATAGGGCTTTTTCCTTTGTTTAAACAAACAACAGGGATAGCTGAATTCTGACTCTGACTAAGGATTTGGGCAATAAGAACATCTCTTTTGAAATTACTTTTCTCTGTAATCAGAGTACGCTCTGACTCTAATAATTTTCCTTGACTGTCGACTACTTTTGCTAGGAAACAGATCTTCTTGTAAGGGGCTATTGTTATATGCTCGGTAGGGCCTATGAAAAATTGAGAATGTGACTGGTTCGGCGACTAAAATTTGCCTTATTGGCTGAACTGAAGCTGGCTGAACTGAAGCTGGCTGAACTGAAGCTGGCTGAACTGAAATTGGCTGAAGTGAAACTGGCTGAAGTGAAACTGGCTGACTGGAAACTGACTGACTGGAAACTGACTGACTGGAAACTGACTGACTGGAATCTGACTGACTGGAATCTGACTGACTGGAAACTGACTGACTGGAAACTGACTGTTGATCCAACTGGATTCAACAACTGGAACTGATTACCCTGGGGTCTGATTTCTGGAGCGGTTGTCCCTCTGGATGCAACCGGCTGACTTGAACTGCTATCAAATGGAGGGGGTTTCCTATTTCTTTCGGAAATCTGAACTGAACTAATTCTATTAGCATTAAGCGTCTGTTATTCTCACGGAGATGGTGTGTCCTATTTCGACACTTTACTAGCTTTCCGGCTGGGTAAATCTCACATTGATTCCGGTTAAAAAAAATCCATACCTAGTAGGGTATCTGTCAGAAAGGTGGCGACTGTGTCCACTATACAACATTTCGCGGGGTATACCGCGTTTCCAACTTCTAAATATAATTCAATTTCTCCGTATGTAGGTATGGGTGTGCCCGTAACTCCTCTGAGTTGACATGAGGGTGCCTTAATTTCATATTTGTAATTTGTACTCTCTAGTAATTCATCTACACATTGTTTCTTAATTAACGTCGCGTGTGCTCCTGTATCTAGGAGAGCAGTTAAATCTTGGTTATCAGTGCTACAATTTATTACTAAATCTAAGAGGTCCGCACCTATTATCCTGATGGTGAGTTTGTGTATGTATCTGGGTTCATTACTGTAATTTAGGAGGGAGGAGGTTGAAATGCTGCCTTCAATGTAGGGTCTAAAAAAGGGTTTTCTTGAAAACTGTATTCTGGGGAAAATGGTTCTTCTGCGGGTACTTCTACGTACCGAACTAACCGACCTTGCTGATTGTACTGGGGTTTGTACATGGGGTAATAGTGTGATTGACCCTGTGGTCGTAATCTATTTGGTTGGTGGTTCGGCTGAGGCTGGGAATGGACTGGTTTCTGGGGTTTGGAGGACTTTTGGGAACGTTGGTGGTTTGGTTTCTGAAAGTGGGGCCTATACCCTGCAGAGGCTTTATCGGCACATTTTTGGCGATCGCCACAGCGATGACCATGTTCGTGACAGTGGGAGCAATAAGAGGGATAAGTGCACTGACTTATCATGTGCCCAAAGCTATCGTAGTTAAAACACTGTGAAGGAGGGCGTGTATTCTGGGTTTGGGGGGGGCTTGTTTCTGAGGTGGAGTTCCCTTCATTGGCCTCGATTTATAGGGTTGTTGGTGTTGGTGTCGTGGTTGCTGCTGCTGAATGTAATGTACGGGGTATCTCTACCCTTTCGGTAGTTCTGGTTTGCTAAATCTGGGTAATGTTCCCGTGTTTTATTTATGGCTACACTTACAGGTTTGTCAACATTTAAAAACTCCTGAAACTTTTTTTAGGTGCTCCGGGTAGGTTTTGGTAAATGGTCGTTGCTGCTATTAGATTGCTTTGTTTTGAAGTGAAAGTAATGCCACACGCATTTTCTGCGGCTCGGAGGGTTTCTCCTACAAGTTTGTGTTCGTGTAATAAAATTGTTTAAATCTTCGTGTTCCTCTTTCTTCTATTTCGCTTGGAAGACTGCTTCTAACGTGGCTAAGGGTTGTGCAAGTGTTATTTCTTTAAAAAATTCTTATAAGTTTTGTTTAAAATTGTCCCATGTTGTAGCTTCGCTAATTGATGGGACGTAGGTAACTGTGTCATGAGCATTCCCTTCTTTAGGGTCGATAAATCTTTTTGCTTCCCTAATTTTTATATCATCATCGGTGTTGATTTCGCGTAAGAAATGTTGCTCTAAAGACTCAATCCAAGGTCTTACGCGTGGTTCAACAAAGTGATTATCTATGGTCCCCTTAAAAATTAAAACAGTATGGGGAAGGTTTATTAGTCTACCTAAGTTAATGTATGCTGGGGCGGGGGTTTGAGACTGAGACATATTGGCTTGTTCTGGATCTGAAGTTTGTGTGTTTGGGAGTATGTTTGAAGGGCGCGGGGTAGGTGGAAAAATGGGCGTAGGTAAATTTTCGATGTCAGAAAGCGCACCGTCTGAATCGCTCATATGTGAAGGTACTATTAATGTGTTCTAATTATGTCTGCTTGATCGATCTTAATTTATGGAATGATCACTTACGGGGTTTTCCTAACTACACTATCTAAAAAAATACACATTAAATAAATGCACAATAATTTGCCTAACTAGGGGAAAATTTGAAAAGATTGCAAACAAAATAATAATAAAAAAATGTGAACAAGATTATCCTGGTACTATGCATGGTACATTAAATAAAATTATACTATACTAACTATAATAGTGAAAATAACTGTGAAAATAACTCTCTGAAAATAACTGACAATAACTCTGTGAATTTTAACTCTGTGACATTAACTCTGTGACATTTAATTCTGTGACAATAACTCTGTGACAATTAACTTCTCTGACAATTAATTTCTGTAACAATTAACTTCTGTGACTTTTAACTATGTGACTTTTAACTTTTTCAATAAAAAAAATGTATCACAGGTGTCTGAAGTGTTCACTGTGTTTTTTGTTAATTCTGGCTCAATACTAAATATTAACTGTTAATAATACTGACTTTTCAAATGTTTAGAGATTATTTAAAAAAAAAGAGTTCTGTACTTAACAAGATTCATACGGCGAAACCCTTGGAGACGTGTCCTGAAGACGTGTCTTGTTGGCCACTTGTTCTTGGATGAAAAATAGGCGTGGAGGACTTGGAGTCGTGACACACCGATTCAAGGGTGAATGTGACGAACTGGAGGTCGTGACACGCCGGTCAACTGGGTGTTGGTTCAAGTTCCAGGGTCTGGAAGACTGGAAGAATCCTGGATACAGAGGTCGCAAGTTATTACGATCCTGGCAGGATCGCCAGTTGTTAACCCCTCCGTCTATGGCCTGGGTTGGTTCGAAATCGACGGGGATTCTAGTTAGGTGGCAGCAACGGATGTATTATTCGCAGTAGTTTTCTTTTATATTACTCTCCGAGTTCTTCTATAGTGGCTAGGAGGATTCAGGGAAACTTACTAAAATTCTCTGAGGATTCCCGGATTCTTCTTATAATGTATCGGGGAATTTGACTGACTAGGTTCCTGAAGAGAACAAGGCTCGAAGAAGATAAAGACTATCTTTTACTGTAATTTACTGCTAAAATGTACAGGTAGTGCTCAGCCTCTGAATTAGCTTCTGAATAACATATGGAAGATTTTATTTAGGTTTATATACCCCAAAACTGCTAACATCATTATTATTAAATGTTGAAAAGGCTGCATTATTTTGCACAATATTTGAAAATAAAATAAATCTTTAACTGTGGTAAGGTTTAAACGAATAAACAAGATATTTGAAGATGAAGCCATATTTTTATCTTAAACCGCGTATTTTCAGATCCGATGCTATCATGATCTGCCAAGTTAACTAAAAGTGGAAATTGAACTATGCATCTTTACACTAAAATATGCATACGAGTAAAAATTAAAGGTTTAAGATTAACAATTAAATGCTTAGGCAAGACGTGACTTCATCTTTTATACAAAGAGAGAATGTAAACAAAATATGAACAGTGCAAAGCTTAAGCAGGATTCATTATTAAGCGAAATCTAAAAAAAATGATTAAGAGATTTTAAAAAGACAAGTCACCAATTATTTGGTAAAGTAGAAAGCAAATCAAAAATTTTATCCAAACTCGCGTTGGGCGATTTTGGTCCTTATGTAAAAATGAATACACACATGTACATATATTTGATTATAGGCATTATATAAAGTTAAATATATACGAATATACAGGATTATGTAAATACATGAACCATATAACACATGAATTTTAAAATGGATACAAGAACTATATAAATGAATACAAGAGTTACATGAAGAATAAGATAGTATAGGAGTATGGGAATTATTTATGGTTCAATTTTACACACACACACACACACACACACACATATATATATATATATATATATATATATATATATATATATATATATAAAAATATATATATATATTAATATAATATATATATATAAAATATATATAGTCTATATATATATATAGTATAGAAGATGTAACGAATATCCCTACGTTCATAGACATAATACCTTTTGATAATGGTAATATTTTAGATAATATTGTGGATAGTGAAATGGAGGTAATGCGCTATATTGATAAAATGAAAATGCTAAATCACCGGGGCCAGATTCCGTATATCCCATACAACTAAAAGAATTAAAAGATAGCATTGTTGTGCCGCTGACAAAGATTTTTAATGCGTTTATTTCTGAGGGGTGCGTACCAGATAATTTCAAGTTAGCAAACGTAACACCTATCTTTAAGAAAGGCGATAAAGGTGCGGTGGGAAATTATAGGCCAATCAGTTTAACGTCTGTTGTCGTTAAGCTACTGGAATCAATAATTAGGGATCGTATAGTCGAACACTTAGATCTGCATAACTTAGTTAAAAATATGCTGCACGGTTTTAGGCGAAACAAATCTTGCTTACCTAATCTTTTAGAATTTTTTCAAAGCGTGGTTGACGTTTACAATAGTCATCGGGCGGTTGATATTGTGTATTTAGATTTTCAAAAAGCGTTTGACACCGTACCGCACAAAAGACTTATTGAAAAAACTAAGGCTCATAGAATCAGGGGTGTAGTAATAAATTGGATAGAGAGTGGTTGCGACTTAGGAAACAGAGGGTGGTCGTTGATGGAGCGGAGTCGTGTTGGGCTAATGTAGCGAGTGGCGTTCCTCAGGGTTCTGTATTGGGCCCCTTGCTTTTTCTTATATATATTAACGAATTAGATGTCGGCCTAGTCAGTACAGTTTCAAAGTTTGCGGATGACACGAAGCTGGGTGGTAGGGCGATTAATGACGAAGATAGAGGTAAAATCCAGGAAGATCTGAATAAAATCGTTGATTGGTCAGTCGCATATGCAAATGAGATTTAACGTCGATAAGTGCAAAATTTTACATATAGGTTCGCGTAATGGTAATTTTGCGTGTAGTATGTCAGGGAAGGAGTTAACAAGCGTAGAGCAGGAAAAAGATTTAGGAGTTATAGTTACTGGTGATTTAAAAGTGGCGAAACAAAGTACAGCAGCGGTCAATAAAGCGAACAAAGTGTTAGGTTTTATAGCTCGGAATTTTGAGTACAAATCGCGCGATATTATAGTTCCTCTTTATAAATCAATAGTTAGACACCATTTGGAGTACGCGATCCAATTTTGGAATCCGCATATGCGAAAAAATATCGACAAACTCGAAAGAGTTCAAAGACGAGCAACTAAGATGATTCCGTCGCTTAGGTCAAAGTCGTACGAGGATAGGCTTAAGGAGTTAAAATTGACTATACTCGAGACTAGAAGGCTAAGGGGTGATCTAATCCAGGTTTTCAAAATTATGAATGGGTTCGATAACGTAGAGAGAGATAGCTTTTTCGAAATATCTCAATATAATATGACTAGAAGTAACGGGTGTAAGTTGACAAGTAGAAGGTTCGAGACAGCAGTTGCCAAAAACTTTTTTACGCATAGAAGAGTAAATAGCTGGAATAACTTGCCGGTAGAAGTAATTAGTAGCACGTCTATAAACATGTTTAAAAATCGATTAGACGCATATGTTGATAGATTGGGTATAGTTTGAGGTAGTAAAATTAAGTCTTTGTGGTTCGGAACCCACGTAAAATTGTAGGTCCCCTCCGCCACCACGGAAGACATGCACAATACACAATTACGAACTCAGTTAGGTAAACCAGCCATGAGTGAATCCTAGGGTTGATCTGAAACATTATAACATTATAATATAATATATATATATATATATATATATATATATATATATATATATATATATATATATATATATAATATATATATATATATATATATACATATATATATATATATATATATATATATATATACTATACCTACCTTACCTTATGAACCTTATGTTGTTCGTTCGTTGGTCTCTCTTCACACGGAGGTCAAGCTGGTGGCCCCGCCTCTAGGTCTGGCCTGGTGGAGGAGCGAGTTGCTTTCTTGCGCTCTCCACCGTACATAGCCAGGCACGCCCGGCTCATCTGGTACTGTCCTGAGCCAGGCATCCAGTCTTTTCTTGAAGACTTCAACTTTGTTACGTTTCTGAGGTCCTTAGGAAGCTGGTTGAAAAGTCTTGGCCCCCTGACAACCAAGCTATTTTCCTTCAGGGTTGAGGAGGTCCCTTGTCGTGCTTTAATTTGGGAACACTACACATTCTGCCTTTCCTATTTTCCAGTGTTGTTTGAATGGTAATTGGGTTTAGTTTTAGGTTTGGTACCAGTTTTTCGATCATTTTCCATATGTAGATTATGATGTACCTCTCCTCTTCTTTCCAGTGAGTACAGATTTAGTTTACGTAGTCTTTCCCAGTAGTTGAGTTCTTTGCAGCCATCAATCTTGGCTGTGAAATGCCTTTGCGTTTCTTCTAGTTTATTAGTTTCTTCCTTTTTATATGGGGACGTCAAAACTGAGCAGTATTCAAGTTTTGGTATAATCAGTGTTTTTAGCAGGGGAATCATTACTGTCCTGTCCCTTCTCTTGAACGTTCTTAGAACCTGTCCGGCGACTCTTTTTGCTTTATTTATCGCTATCTGATTTTGTGTTTCGAATTTCGCATCATCTGTCATTATTATCCCGAGATCAATCGCTTTCATGCTTCTCTGAATTTCCTGTCTATCTGGAGCATAATATGCAGTCTGTTTAAGTTCTTCTTTTCTACCATATCTCAAGAGCTGAAATTTCTCGGCGTTGAATGACATGTTGTTGTCTTCTGACCATTTGTATATTTTGTTCGTGTCCCTCTGCAAGGCCTCCACGTCATGTACATCGCTGATTTTTCTGCTGATCTTTGTATCGTCTGCAAAGGATGTTACTATACTATTGCTGTTTACTCCGCTGTCTATGTCTGTTAGCATGATAATGAACAGGAGTGGGGCCAGTACTGTCCCTTGTGGTACTGAGCTGCGTACTTCCGATTCTGATGATGATATACCTTGAATTTTGACGACCTGCAGACGATCACTAAGGAAGTTGTAGATCCATTTTCCCACTTTGCCTGTTATTCCCATGTCTTTAATTTTATGTGCTATTATACCATGGTCACATTTATCGAAAGCTTTAGCAAAATCTGTGTATATAACATCGTAGTTGTCATTGCCTTCCAATGCATCTAGGATATTGTTGTAGTGCTCTATTAGTTGTGATAGGCATGATCTACCTGATCGGAATCCATGCTGATTTTCGTTGAATCTTTCCCGTGTCTCCAGGAAATCATAAATTTTCTCTCTAACTATTCTTTCAAATACTTTGGTGAGGTGGGACGTCAATGACACTGGTCTATAGTTCTTTGCTTGAGATCTGTCCCCTCCTTTATATATAGGGACAATGTTTGCTCTTTTCAAGATGCTCGGTATTTCCCCAGTGTCTAGGGATCTTCTCCATATCCAGTATAAAGGTGTAGCTATTTCATTTTTACAGTTTTTAATCAATAATGCGTTCCAATTGTCCGGACCTGCAGCTGAATGTAGTTTCATTTGTCCTATAGCTCTCGCTACATCTTCTGGTGTAAACTCAAAGTCTGTTATATACTCTCCTTGCAATTCCTCTTCAAAGAATGCATTTATGTCAGGTATCGCTTTGTCACTTTTTGGGGTACTGAAAACTGATTCATATTGAGCTCTCAATGTATCAGATATTTCTTTTGGATCGTCGGTTAGTTCATTATTTCCCGTCCTTAAGGGCCCAATAGCGGCGCGCGTTTTTGTTTTCCTTTTTGCATAGCTATAGAAGTATTTTGGATTTTCCTTTATTGCTTCTACCGCCTTTTCCTCTTCCCTCTCTGTATGGTCCTTAATCAGGGCTTGTATTTCCCTATCGATACCCTCCAGTTTTTCTTTTATTGTTTTCCTGCATTATCTCCGCAGTTTCCTAACTTCGCCTCCACTCTCTTTCTTTTGCGGAATAGTCTTCTCTTTTGCCTTTCTAGCCAGCTCCTCTTTCCTTTTGGCTGTGATTTCGGAGCATATTTTTCTAAAATTCTCAGCGTTTTTTCCTCCAAGTTGTTAGCATTTCTTCAGTTGTTTTATTCTCGAAAATTGTTCTCCATTCTATTTGGGCCATGTGCGATCTGATTGCTTCCCAATTTATAGTCTTCGAGTTTAAGTTAAAGGCCCCGAATTTACTTCTTTCCACAATATGTGTATTGTCTTCTAATGCTGCCATCATATTTGTTGATATCTCGATTAAGTTGTGGTCTGAGATAATGGTTGGGGTTATTTTTATATCAGCAATCAAGTTCGTGTTATTCGTGAATACCAGATCCAGGCAGTTATTTTTTCTGGTATTTTCTGTTATCTCCTGTGTCAGCATAAACTCATTTGTGAGAGCCATCAACATTTTTGCTTGCTCCTGGTCTTCTCTTGTGCCCCCCTTGTCCTGGTGAATATATATATTCCTATCCACCGTTTTGTATTTTATAAATGGGAAGTTAAAGTCTCCGCAGATCATTATATTGGGGGATTATGGCCTTTATTAGCTTTCTGATGTCATCAGTGATCGAGAATTTTTCGGTTGGGGTGCTTCGAGGTCTATAGATGAGTATTACTATCAAGTTTAGTTTTTCTATTTTCACTGCTAGGAGTTCGACATAGCTGTTTGATTTACTTATTATCGTCTCTGTCATATGACCTTCATGTACATATATAGCACAGCCACCTTTCCGTCTCGTCGTTCTATCCGCTCTTAGTAAGTTGAAGCCCTCTATATTTATCTCTTTCTTATCAATACAATGTTCGCAGTTTTCACAATTTCCTTGGCAATCTTTAAGATGAGTTTCTGTGAGGCATGCGATGTCCGCCCTTGTTTCGTCCATAAATCCTTTCAGGTACGAAACCTTATTGAGTGATTGGTTTGGTCTTATTCCTTGAATATTAGCCAGGACAATTTTTATGTTCTCTGTTTTTCGTTGCCCCTTGTGCATTTCAAGTTCGTTTTCCTTCGATATCGCTTGATTCGTTGCTCTATGATCCTCCGAAAGAGATCCGTTTCCTCCTACTTGTATTGGTAGCTTCTTGCCCGGTAGCGATTTGGCTCGGGGGTTTCCAGCTGTGTCAACTGCATGTGGATGACATTTAGCATTCGTAAGGTGTCTGAGATGTTGAAAAAATTTTCTTGTTCGCTTATTGTGTTCCTATTGTTGTTCCTATTGTTATTTTTATTCCTATTGTCATTTAAACTTTTTCCTTTGTTCGTTGAGTCCGTCGGGAGATGTTGATAGTAGCATTTATTCCCGAATTTGCAGGTTCCTATTTTGCGTAAGTTCTGCAAATGTCCGGGTGGTAGAATTTACATCCGTCTCCAAATTTACAATGACCATTATTATAGAAGAAATTGCATATTGGGGGATGTTCATATATACATTGTCCTCTTTTAAATCTGCAATTATCTTTTATATAATACCTGCATATAATTCCTTCCCCATATTTACTCTTGGCTTTTGTTTTTTGCTCCTTATTGGGGGACAGTTTTACTTCGTTTACTTGACTGCCCTCTTGTCTTGTCCTATTTGTGCTAGTTGTGTTTGTGTCCTTCGTTGCCCTTATGCTGTGTGTTGTCTTTACACTCTTTGTCGCCTGTGTGTTTTCGGCCTCATTTTGTGACGGTATTTGAATTCTTTCTATTTCGCCTTTCTCCGTTTCTTCCGTTTTCCACTGTTCTTTGTTTCCACTTTCCTCTTTCATTCTCTTCTCGTAGTCTCTTTCTGCTTTAAATACCGTAAAAGAGTTTAATTCGGTCAAGCAGTTCTCGCAGAAAAATTTTATTCCATTAAACTGCTTTGCGTTCGTTATAAGGGAGATTTTTTCATCTCCCCATTCTAGGCATTTAAAATCAAAAAGTAGCTGACAAAAATCGCACCTCATCGCCTCTGTCTCATGTTGCAGCTTACAGATACCACAGAGTTGCAGTATGCATTAATTTCCATGTTGGTGAAGTGACTCAAAAAGGGGGTATTATGGGAGGTATTGGGTGGGGGATGTGGCACGCTGTATACTTCTCACTGATTGGTCTTCTCGACTGTGGCTGCGGGGGATAATGGGGGATATTTGCGGGCACTTCAAAAACAAAACTTTCCTCACAAAGAGACTCGGAAAGAAAACAAATGCTGTATATATTAATTCACTTTGTTTTTATTTACTTTTTTTGGTATACGTTTGGTATACTTTTTTTTGGTGTGTGTGTGTGTATATATATATATATATATATATATATATATATATATATATATATATATATATAATATGATACACACAGACCGTACATGGAACAAGGAACTCTTCTAGGAAAATGAAATCCACTATAGTTCGAATAAGTAATAGTAAATGACAAATACTATAGTTTTTCTTTTTCATGATGCTAGCCCGACGTGGGCAACGGGTCACTCGCAAAGAGGTCCCAAAAATATAGCTCCCCTCACCAGCTATCTGCAAAGCAGATAGGATCCAGCTTTGGGACAGGATCTAGGGTTTAAAACAGCCTAGCCCCGCTACATTTAGAACCTCAATATAAGCAAAAGATTCGCTGCCTTCACGTCAGATTGAATTCATCAAAGAAAAAGGGATAAGTATTATATTTTTAGCCAAAAACCAAAACTTAAACCTCAACTGGCAAAATTGAGCGTCCACTTTTCAAGGCACATAACATGTCCATTTCATGATGGGAATGAACTCAGAATGGTTCCCTGAGGATGCTTTAAGCCCTAGATCCTGTCCCAAAGCTGGATCCTCTCTGCTTTGCAGATAGCTGGTGAGGGAAGCTATATTTTTGGGACCTCTTTGCGAGTGACCCGTTGCCCACGTCGGGCTGCATCATGAAAAAGGAAAAACTATAGTATTTGTCATTTACTATTATTTATTCGGACTATAGTGGATTTAATTTTCCTAGAAGAGTTCCTTTTTCCATGCACGGTCTGTGTGTATCATAAAAAACCTCAGGGAACCATTCTGAGTTCATTCATATATATATATATATATATATATATATATATATATATATATGCATCACAACATTACGCACATCACCCTTCTATTCAACACCACCCACCAATAATACAACAACAACAGTGGTATCACGGGCCGCAACCCCAATACTCCCAAATGCAGCGGCCCAACCAATAACATCAAACAGGAACCGACATCGACCAGGAAACGACCATCATTTAGGAGAATCGAACACGAAGATTAGAAACCTGGTAAATGTATTGTACACAAATATACAAGGTCTCTATACGGGCCATGCAGACTGCAAATTACAATACTTGCAAAATTTAGCTACGGAAACCAGCATAGATATCATATGCCTAACGGAAACACACTTACATAAGTGCGAAAAAGGCTGTGAAAACTGCATCGAGAATACTGAAATAGCATTGTTGGACTACAACATATACAGAGCAGATAGAGTGGCTAGACGAGGAGGAGGGTGTTGTATCTACGTGAAAAACACTTACACATGTGAAGTGAGGGTAAAGAAATCAAACAGCACAGTTGAAGTTATTATATTAGAAGTAAAAGAACTGAACCTAACCATTATGAACATGACCACCAAACACCACAAAAAGTGAATTCCAATTTGCTACAAATGAAATAGAAAACATTAAAATTACTTGAAACTCCAGCAACAAATATTCTAATTTTCGGAGATTTTAATTTCCCATTCATATCATGGAAGAAAAATGACGAAGTTATATATGTTGAGAAGTTTCATGGCAACATTACTAAAGATGACAGAACCCAAGCAACAATGCTATTAGATATGGAACATTACGCCCTTACCCAGGAAATCGGTGAAGCCACGAGAAAGGAGAACGTTTTGGATTTAATCTGGACAAATAACAACGAGAAAATAATAAATAAAAAAAGTAACGCGCACAAAGTTCTCCGACCATAACCTCATCGATATACAATTGAAGTTAGCACCCAGAGGTCCGAAAACGCATCCTAGAGAGGCAGATGGAATATTTGAAGGCTTAAACATAAATTCAAAGAAAGTAAATTGGGAAAACGTAAATAAAGATTTAAAGGAGGTAAATTGGGAATTACTACTACACGAGAAGACTCCAAAAGAAATACTATGTATAATAGAGACGGAAACCAAACCTATAATACTGAAACATATTCCAGAGAGACAGGAAAGAAAACGTAGCAAGCTCGAGAGGAAAATCAGGACTCTATTCAGGCAACGAAGACAAACCGTAAAACATCTCCACAGATGCAAAACTGATGCAAAGAGACTCAAACTAAGGAGGAAACTTGGCGAAATAAAAATGGACCTAAAGCAAACATTCATACATAAGACAAACGAGGAGGAAAACAAGGTAGCAGAAAACCTAAAACATAACCGAAAATACTTCTACACTTTTGCGAAAAGGAAAATGCATTGTAAGGAGAGTATTGGACCGTTGATAGACGGGGAGGCCGAATACACAAATGACCCGAAAGAAATAAGTGAACTGCTTAGGGAACAATTTAAATCTGTGTTTAGCACCCCTAAGTCCGAGATGGAAGTGGAAAACCCAGACGAGTTTTTCGACATTCATACAGATCAACCAAGAACAAATCCCGGCACAAACCTATTAATGGACTTCGAATTCACGGAAGGAGATGTAATTACGCCCTTATCACAGATGCGAGACAATTCAGCGCTAGGGCCAGACACATGGAGTGCCACATTTATGAAGAAATGCAAAGAGAGTATTGCAAAACCGCTATACTTACTATGGAGGAAATCACTCGACACAGGACAAATTCCACTCCCCTTAAAGAACACGAACATTGCCCCCCTATTTAAAGGTGGCAACAGAGCAATGCTAAAAAATTACACTGTGTAACACTGATTCTGTTTATATAGAATTTTTTATGTTTTTATATGCATTTTTGGGCGCTGAGTCCAAATCTGGCCTTCGTTTGTGTGTATCATCAATGGTTTCAGAGATAATCCATTTTTCATGTTTTACCAGTATAATGTTATGGGCGCAGCAATATCAGAATAATCAGGAATTGTTGAGAACAATCCGGATGTTCGTTGACAGTTTCTTGCTCTAGAAATTGCCCGAAACTTCCACTGTGCTATATAAAGAAGAGCGCAGAGTCTGAGAAGTCAGTAAGTGTGAACACACAAAGAAAGCAGGTTGTTTGTCTGATGGTTACCAGTGCTGAGGTACTGTGTTTCTGTGCTGACGATTTGAGTGTTATCGATCCTTTTTTATTGCGAACATTATTTATGTGTTGTGAATACATCTTTTTCTGGAATCTGTAATCTGTTGCAGATTTAATAACTTTTCTCTCTATATCTGCAGGTTATGATTAATGTAGTACAGTTTGGTAAAGAGAATGGCAACTAGAGCTTGTAAACACTCGCCGGATATATTCTGCTACGTTTGTGGGTATTACATAGGCCCCAAACAAGTATCGCACAAGATTGTGAAAAGCACCAAGTTCTGGATCGCGTATCGGCTCTATTTTGGTATGCCTATGGGTGACCAAGATAAGCCCTTGGCACCCCATGTGATCTGTGGAAGCTGCCGATCCACACTTGAAGGGTGGCTGCGGGGAGTACGCAAGACAATGCCCTTTGCGGTACCCAGAATATGGATAGAACCAAAGAGCCACCACGACGATTGCTACTACTGCATGGTAGATGTTTCTAAGTACAGGAAAGTTAAAGGAAGGCAGACTCTTCAGTATCCAGGCATAGCGTCGTCCATAGCTCCAGTACCACATGGCGAAGGTCTTCCAATACCACGTCCACCAGAACAGATATCTATCCATTACTTTACCTTCTGTATTTACAGACTGTGGGTCATTATGCGTCGATTTTTCTTAGTGCTGATGCTCTTCTACATATATGGCTATGCTTATATTTTGTTTCTTTGCTTTGCAGGTTGAAAATGAGGATGCAGCTAGCTCATCTGAGATGTCGGCTGGTGAGGACAGTCATGATGAAGAATATACAGTAACTTTCAGTACAAACCCTCACTTTCCAAATCAGAGGGAATTGGACGACTTAATTAGAGATTTGGGTCTGACGAAATCAGGGTCTGAGCTTCTGACCTCCAGACTCAAAGAGTGGAATTTGCTTGGAGAAGACTGCAAGAGCACTGTATACCGAAAGTGGCCTGAAGAGTTTGCAAGGTTTTACGATGTTAATGGCTCTCTCTGTTATTGCAGCGAGGTTAATGGTCTATTCACAGCTATTGGGTTAACACATATACCCTCAGAGTGGCGCCTGTTTATTGACAGTTCAGCTAAGAGTTTAAAAGCTGTTCTACTCCACAATGGGAACAAATATCCATCTATACCAGTTGCACATTCTGTTCAAATGAAAGAGGACTATGAAAATGTCAAACAACTGCTCACTCAAATCAGGTATGAACAATATAACTGGGACGTGTGTGGTGATTTCAAGATGATTGGTTTCCTGTTAGGTTTACAAGGAGGGTTTACTAAATATTCATGTTTTCTTTGCCTGTGGGATAGCAGGGCTTCAACTGAGCACTATAAAACAGTTCAGTGGCCTCCACGTGAAGGACTGCAACCAGGAAAGTACAATGTACTCAAGGAACCTCTTGTGAAGCCTGACATAGTCCTGCTACCACCTCTCCATATTAAGTTGGGTCTAATTAAGCAGTTTGTAACTGCGTTAGATTTTGCAGGGGAAGTTTTCCAACAGATTCGGGTCATGTTCCCTAAACTCTCCGAGGCCAAAGTCAAGGCTGGCATCTTTGTTTGACCACAAGTCAAGGCGCTGTTGAATTCAAAGAACCTTGAAGCCAAGATGACTCCGATCGAAAAAGAGGCTTGGTGTGTTTTCCGTGATGTGGTTCGTGGGTTTTTAGGCAACCATAAAGCAGCAAACTATAAGGAGGTAGTGTCAAACTTGATTAAGTGCTATGGCAAAATGGAGTGCCGTATGTCTTTAAAATTACACTATCTGCATTCACATCTAGACTTTTTTCGTGATAACCTGGGCGATGTGAATGAAGAACATGGCGAAAGATTCCATCAAGATATTGAAACGATGAAGAAAAGGTACCAGGGCCATTGGGATGCTTCCATGATGGGAGACTACGTATGGTCGCTGATCAGAAAGGATAAGAATGTTCATACGCGGAAGTCGCGTTCTTCAGTGCATTTTTAAGGAACGCACACTGCATAACGAGGCTTGTTATTCTCTTATCGGTTCTCCTCATGATATATATTATATCCTTTGCACCATTTTGGGTTTGTCAAACAATTTTGGCTCAATAAACATTAATTTCCAATAGTGTTTTTATTTTCAGAAAATATTTATGTTAGCCTTCTTTATATACTTTGCCATATGAAAAGTGTGATAACCTATATTTTTGAAACGGTTGATGATAGAGCAAAACCAATATCATTTTTGGAATCAGCGCCCCGAAATCATTAAGAAACGATAGAAAAATCACAATAAACAGAAAATTTTTCAAATTTTGTTACCCAGTGTTATTAGCCAGTGGCTCTTACCTCACACCTTATAAATTGTTTTGAACGCATAATTAGAGGCAAAACTACTTACTACCTACAAGAAAAAGACTTATACAACCCAAATCAACATGGCTTCAGGGCGGATAGATCATGCCTGTTACAGCTACTAGACCACCAGGAGAAAATATTAGGAACATTGTATCGAGGACAAAACATTGATGTAATATATATTGACTTTGCTAGAGTCTTCAATAAATGTGACCATGGAATCATAGCACACAAACTTAAGGATACAGGAATTACTGGAAAGCTAGGAAGGTGGATATTTAATTTCTTGACGCAAAGAACGCAAAGAGTGGTGGTAAACGGAGTTAAATCGGAAGTCTCGGAAGTCGTGAGCTCTGTCCCACAAGGGACAGTATTAGCTCCCTTGCTGTTCATAATAATGATTGCAGATACTGATGCAGATATTAAAGACAGTATTGCATCATGCTTCGCAGATGACACAAAGATATGTAAGGAAATATTGAACGAAGATGACATAAGAAAACTACAAAACGACATTGAAATATTATTCCAGTGGGCAGAAGACAACAATATGAAGTTCAACGAAGAAAAATTCCAACTTCTAAGATAGGGTAATAACAAAGACATACAGAAAAAAGGGTACAAAACTCCGCAAGCCAAACAGATAACACCAAATCCACAAGTCAGGGATCTTGGAGTAATAGTTGTCGGATGCAGAATTCAGAGAGCACTATAAAATCAAAATCACAACGGCTAGAAAACTAATGGGAATCATCTGGAAGAGCTTCCGCAGCAGAAAAGCAAACATTATGCTCAAATTATGGAAGAGTCTAGTCCTACCAATAATTGAGTATTACTCAGTACTCACAAGCCCACACAGAAAAAGAGACATTGCGAGCATTGAAGCTATACAAAGGACTTTTACGTCTAAGATAGAGGAAACGGAAGGTGAAGACTATTGGTCTCGACTACAATCCCTGGAACTCTACTCTCTTGAAAGAAGGCGCGAGCGGTACACGATAATATACTTATGGAAAATACTTGAGGGCTCTGTCCCTAACCTCAGAAATGAAACATCATAGAAAGATCTATAATATATATATATATATATATATATATATATATATCTATATATATATATTATATATATATA